>JAYESA010000005.1:277922412-277924912 GCA_036927795.1 Iris macrosiphon
TCTTCTCATCAGTAGTTGGCAGCCTATAAATTTGAGCAGCCTCTTCAAATCATGTTTATTTCAATTGTTTACTGTGAAATCTAGGAAATTGTAGTATATTTGACAGAACAAATGAACGTACAAAGTTTATAATTCTGAGGCTCTTGTTTCCCTAAAATCAATGTGGTGATATGAACTTATTGGCTTCTTAACATGGAGTTGATGACTCTTGATGCATGTAAGAGCTAGTGTTAAATGTTATATTGTTATGTGGTAATGCTTGTATATTTGGACAATTTATGTTAACTATTTCTATATTTTATACTTATTATACTAATTATCTATATTTTGAAATTAATTATACAGATCACTCATATATTTTATATTTTCTATAACTAGTTATAACATTAACTATTAATATTTCAAAAATAAAACATAAAGTAGAATAGTGGTCAGTGTAATTAGTTTTAAAATATATATAATTTCTTTAATATCCATGAAACATAGGGGGTAGCGTATTACTTCTTGTTTCTTTTTTATTGAAGAGTTACTTCAGAAGTAGAGGCTTAACAATATGATCAGTTTATAGTTCAAACCTACTATCTGGATCTTGAGATGTGGATAAGAAAGAAGATAGTCTGATCTCAGATTGAGTATTCAATTCCTCAACCACAAAATTATTGAGCTGTTGTAGTTGTGGATACGCTGTTGTAGTTGTGGGTATCCATCTAACTCTTGCTCCATTCATCTCACTTTCAAATCTGGAGACTTATAATGTACGTTATTTGTACATTATTTTTATTTGTGTAGCATCACAATTTTTTTTAAGTTTTTTTTATTAGGAGAACACAAGTTGCATATTAGAACAAACAAAATTTTGACAGCCGGAAGTCACGGCTATGATAATGCTCCTAGAGTCTGAAGCACCTTCCTTCTTTGTTGCGTTTTTAAATGCAAAAGAAAAAAAAAGCTTAATTACAACTTGATACCCTCAACTATCCAAAATGTTCAACTTGACACCCTCAACTTTGATATGTGCTAACTTAATACCCTCAACTATATAATAGTTTTCATGTTGATACCCAAAAATTTTAAAAGGACAAAAATATCCCTCCCTTCTCCACCCCCAACCCCCCCCCCCACGCGGCCCCGCCCCCGCGTGCCCCCGCCTCCCCACCCGGTCCGCCCAGCGCGGCCTCTGGCTGCCGCTGCTGCTTACTGTTGCCGCCTACTATTGTGACCCCCCCCGGTTGCCTGCTCCAGAGAGGGGGGAGAGAGAGAGAGAGAGAGAGAGAGAGGAGAAAGATGGATAATTTGGTCTTTTTTTAGGGTATTAAGTTAGCACATATCAAAGTTGAGGGTGTCAAGTTGAACATTTGGATAGTTGAGAATATCAAGTAGTAATTTAGCCAAAAAAAATATGAAATATACCTAATCTCTGCATTAATGACAATCAAAATTTTGGTAGTCTTATAAGAAGAGAACCATGACTTCACTACCAGAATAAGGCAAATTAGCGACGCAAGAAAATGTCGCCAAATGTTAAAAATACGTCGCTAATACCTAGTAGCGACGTATTTAGCGACGTTTGGACTTAGCCGCGAAAAAGCTAGTCGCTGATCAAAACAACGTCGGAAAACGTCGTTGTAGCGACATAATTTAGCGACGTTACAAAGTCGCAAAAATTATGACTCTTAGCGTCGACTTCGCCAAATTTGTGACGTTTAAATTTGGTCTGTAAATGTCGTTAAATTTAGCGACTACCTACGACATAATCAGTGACGAATCGCTGACATGGCCAAAATTGCCATATCAATAATATTTAGCGACGTATAGAGTCACGCCCCAGTCCCAAAATGTAAGGAACTAGGCCACGTGGCATTGGCCAGCTGACACGTCACTAAGGGTTTAATCCATTTTTGATGGACCCAAAGGAACGTGCTACGCTGTCCTAGAATACTACAATCTAATACAGGCATATCTATCTCATCCACAGAAAATGTCAGGAAATAGTGCTGAAAATATATATAATGCTGAGTCTGAAATATAATATTACACAACTTGTGGAAACGACCCACTGTCAAAATATAATAAAAGTACAAAAAAAAGATAGACTGAGTATCGTCTATCTAGCAAAATATCTTCATCGCCTAAGAGAGCATCTCCTAGAATCAGGTAGATTCTGATGGTGTCTCCTCCAGTTCTTCCTCGGTGGCATGCCTGGTCTCCTGTCCCGGACCATACACCGTGGGATAGTAGGCCTCATCTAAATCTGGAAGGGAACCAGGTCCTCAGTGGGACGTAACAATATACAGAAAAATAACATGCCAGGTATGAAATACTGAATAAATAAAAGCAGGGTGCTAACCATCTAAGTGAATATGCAAGTAAAGACCTTGTAGTACGCATGGGAATGTGTAGGTTTGACATATGCTGACTTAATTCACCAATCGTGTTGACTGGCTAGTATATGTGTCATATGCCCCCGGACACACGGGTAGCTCTGCAATCGACCATCTCC
>JAYESA010000005.1:277927412-277932412 GCA_036927795.1 Iris macrosiphon
TTGGAATGGGGGGGGGCTCTGGTCGGGTATTTATAGGGTTGGGTGAGTGGCATGAGTGGTAAATAGGTTGAAGTCTAGGGGTGTTTTGGGTATTTAGGTTTATTAGGATATTTATGCAGCCATTTAGATATTTTGGGGGTCCCACATGACACGTGTGCGGTCCACATTCACCAGCCAATGAGGTGATGCCACCTCACACTGGAAATTTGCATAAAAACCCCTAAAATTTCATAAATTGCACTTAGGTCCTAAAATAGGTATTTTGCGTAATTACGCAATTTGTCTGATAAATTACCCTGTTCCCAGAAAATACTAAAATATTCAGAATTGAGAAGGAAAAGCTGTAGGAGGGTCCTGAGGGGGTGGGGGTGATTCTGAGCAGGGGTAGGGCCTGGTTTCTTGGTGATACGG
Organism: Iris macrosiphon; assembly: GCA_036927795.1. Taxonomy (NCBI): domain Eukaryota; kingdom Viridiplantae; phylum Streptophyta; class Magnoliopsida; order Asparagales; family Iridaceae; genus Iris; species Iris macrosiphon. Next base: position 277,927,824 of record JAYESA010000005.1, read on the forward strand.
TCATCGTATTTATTATTTAATAAATACTGCGCACGGTGTTCTATAATTTTTTAGAGGCAGGTAGGGCCATAATTTTACTACGGTGTCAATATACTAATTGTAGTATATTAAAAGTAGAATAATATCGTATTTTTGTTTGGGCAAAACTGGTGCAGGTTGGTCCTCAATCTCTAGGGGTACAGAGATGGTTAAAGAGCAAGAAATAAAATAGGAATTAAATATAAACTTTTGTAACGATACTTGTGCGTCTCAAACGAAGCTCAAAATTAAGCGTCTGGGAGTTGCACAAAAATCAGGAATTTAGTTTAATAAGTCTAGGGCAGGTAGGTGAGCTTGTTTGGGAATTACAGCTAGCGTAATGCTCTAATTAATTATGTGAAGTACAGGTGCATAATTAATAGGATATGTAAACAAAATAAATTTTTAAAAGTTACAGAAATTCTAATTAGCTAAAATTAATCCTAAATTACTGAAATCTGGTCGAGGGAGTTTACAATCTACCCTCCTTAGAATATTTCGTCCTCGAAATAAAAACAGACATATAATAAAAATGAAATATTGTTTTGAAATATTAGGACATACCCTGGTTTGGAAATAGATGGGGAAAACGTTGTCGGATATCCTCTTCTCGTTCCCAGGTTGATTCACCTGGTGCATGATGTCTCCATGCAACACGAACTAGAGGGATAGTCTGGCCTCGCAACACCTTCTCGCTACGATCTAGGATCTCTACAGGTTCCTCCTGGTACGATAGGCTTGGGCCGACGGTGATCTCTGAATGGTTCAGTACATGACTCGGGTCTGGAATGTACCTCCTCAGCTGGGATACGTGGAAGACGTCATGCACTCCTTCCAAAGTCTGAGGTAGGGCTAGTTTGTAGGCAACTTCTCCGATGCGTTCTAGTACATCGAAGGGTCCAATGTACCTTGGACTCAGCTTTCCTCTTCCTCCAAATCTGATAGTACCTCGGGTGGGTGAGATTTTTAAAAACACATGCTCTCCCACTTGGAACTCTAAAGGTCGTCGATGAACATTTGCCCAGTGCTTCTGTCGGTCTTGTGCAGCTCGTAGGTGTCCTTGTATCTTCTTTACCTTCTCCACTGTACGAACAACCAGTTCTGGTCCCAAGATCTGTCTTTCGCCAACATCGCTCCAGCATACTGGAGAACGATATTTCCTGCCATACAATGCTTCAAAGGGAGCCATTTGAATGCTCGCTTGATAGCTATTGTTGTAGGAAAATTCTACCAGGTGCAAATGATCTTCCCATGATCCGCTGAAATCAAGCATGCAGGCTCTCAGCATATCTTCAAGTGTCTGGATTGTGCGTTCTGATTGGCCATCTGTTTGCGGGTGGTACGAGGTGCTGAACTTAAGGCGGGTACCAAGACTTTCTTGCATACTTTGCCAAAAGTACGATGTAAATCTCGTATCTCTGTCAGATACTATGCTGACTGGTACTCCATGCAGACGCACTATCTCCTTCATGTACATGTCTGCCAAGACTTCGGTAGATTGTCCGACTCTGAAAGGTAGGAAATGAGCAGCCTTTGTGAGTCTATCTACGATCACCCATACAGCATTACGACCACTGGGACTTCTTGGGAAGCCCGTAACAAAGTCCATCGTAATGTGTTCCCATTTCCACTCGGGTATTGGGAGGGGTTGAAGTAGACCTGCTGATCTCTGATGTTCAGCTTTGACTTGCTGACACACCAGGCACTTTGCCACAAAGCGTGCTATTTCTCGCTTCATTCCATGCCACCAGTAGTATTGTCTCAGATCTCTGTACATCTTTGTGCCTCCAGGATGTATAGAGTATGTTGAGCTGTGAGCTTCTGACATCAGCTCCTCACGAAGTTCTCCATTTGGAACATAAAGACGTTCTCCACATCTTAGCGTCCCATCTTCGTGTATGCGGCATCCTGTCTGGATTCCAGCCTCTGTTCTTTGTCGAAGCCTCTGAAATCTTGCATCTGCTGGTAGAGCAGCTTTGATTCTTTCGACCAATGTTGATTGTAGCTGGTAGTTCGATAATTGACCGTCAATTCTTGGCATAATGACCGTTATTCCCAACTTTTCTAGATCTTTCAGCAGACCTGGTTGGGTGATCATAAAGAATGCCGATGGTCTTCTGCTTAGTGCATCAGCCACTACATTAGCCTTTCCTGGATGGTACTGCAGATCGATCTCGAAGTCTGTCATTACTTCGAGCCATCGTCTTTGTCTTAGGTTCAGGTCCTTCTGAGTGTAGACATATTTCAGGCTCTTGTGATCGGTGAATATTTCTACTCGTTCGCCGTATAGATAATGTCTCCAAAGCTTCAGGGCGAAGATGACGGCGGCAAGCTCCAAGTCGTGAGTGGGGTAGTTCTTCTCATGAGTTCTCAATTGTCTTGAGGCATAAGCTACAACCTTCCCATGTTGCATTAAGACACAACCCAATCCTTTTCCGGATGCATCGCTATAGATGACGAAACCTCCGGATCCGGATGGTATGGTCAAGATGGGGGCAGTAGTCAGACGCTTCTTCAACTCATCAAAAGCTGTCTGGCATTCCTCAGACCAGATGAACTCCTGGTCCTTGCGGGTAAGACGGGTAATTGGCTCTGCGATTCTTGCAAAGTTTTCTACGAACCTCCGGTAATATCCGGCAAGTCCTAGAAAGCTTCTCACCTCTGAGACGTTGGTAGGGGTAGGCCATGTCTCGACAGATGAGATCTTTGCTGGGTCCATCGAGATGCCTTCTCCTGTGATCACGTGTCCCAGAAAAGCGACACGATCAAGGAAGAACTCGCACTTGCTTAGTTTAGCAAAAAGGCTCTCACGTCTCAGCGTCTCTAGCACTAGTCTCAAGTGCTCTTCGTGCTCCTCGTGGCTTTTGGAATACACCAAGATGTCGTCGATGAAGACTACCACGAACTGGTCCAGATATTGGTGGAAGACTCTGTTCATCAGGTTCATAAATACGGCTGGTGCATTAGTCAGTCCAAACGGCATCACCAGGAACTCGTAATGACCATAGCGAGTCCTGAATGCTGTCTTTGGAATGTCTTCTCTCCGTACTTTGACCTGATGATAGCCAGATCTCAAGTCTATTTTTGAGAATACCACAGCTCCCGTCAGTTGGTCGAACAGATCGTCAATTCGCGGCAAGGGGTACTTGTTTTTGATTGTCAAAGCGTTGAGGGCTCTGTAATCAATACACATCCGATATGTTCCGTCCTTCTTTGGTACAAACAACACTGGTGCTCCCCAGGGTGATGCACTAGGACGAACAAATCCCTTGATTTGCAGTTCTTCAAGTTGCAGCTTCAGCTCGTCAAGCTCCTTCTTTGCCAGTCGGTACACATTTGAGGATACCGGTGCAGCTCCGGGTATCAGCTCAATAGTGAACTCTACTTCTCTGTCAGGTGGTAGGCCTGGCAATTCCTCTGGAAATACGTCTTCGAATTCTGCAATGAGTGCTGGGGGTTCTATCTCCATTGCCATGTAAGTTCCAGGAGTCTGGCTTACTCCTTGCTCGATGGTACCTCGTACGTATTCGAATTCAGGTTGCCCGGGTGGTCTAAAGATGATACTACCTTTTCGGCAGTCTAGGATAGCATTGTTCTGGATTAACCAGTCCATGCCTAAGACAACGTCGAAATTTGGCATTGGGAGTACCAAAAATCGCGCTCTTAGCTCTCTACTAGAAACAATTATTGAACATGTTTCAATAATGTTGGTAACTGGAACAATTCCTCCTCCAGTTAGAATTTTCCAGCACTTGGGTAGCGGGGAAGTGATTAGTTTGTGCATGGCTACGAAACTACTAGATATGAATGACAGGGTTGCGCCAGAATCAAATAATACGGTTGCAGGTAATGATGCAACTAAAATGGTACCTGCGATGGTTTCTCCTTCAGGTTCTTCGGCAACTGCAGCTAAAGCAAAGGCTTGTCCATGCCTTTGTCCTCCGTGTTGTTGTCTGGCCTTGAACTGGCTCTCCTGAATGGCCAGAGGTGGTCCCTTCTGATATCCTCCTGATGTGGAGGATAGCATCTTTTGGGCAGGTGTTCCTGATTTCTGCCCGTTCTGAGGAACTGCATCTTTGCGTTGCGGGCAGTCCCTAGCCATATGTTGGCTAGCTCCACAAATTAGGTAGAGTCCCTTCTTCTTTCTACAATCATTGATATAATGCCCCTTCTTGCCACAAAAGTGACAAGTCGGGAGTTCCTTCTTCTGGTAGGGCCCCGTCGTCTGATGCGTCTGATTTTGTGGACGACGGATAGGGCCTCCTGTCCCTTGCTGGTTTTTGGCCGGGAAGGTTGGATTTGAGCGTCTCGTTCCTCGGCCAATAGCTTCTTGTACCCTTGCTTCTGCAAGAACCTCCTCGTAGGAGATCCTTGACTGTGATGTCGTAAACCTCTGAAGCTCACAGGTGAGGCCGTGGTGGAATCTTTTGGCTTTCTCCAGCTCATTCGGTATCAAGATGGTACCGAATCGACTTAATCTGCTGAATTCCGCGTCGTAGGCGTCAACAGTCATGTTTCCCTGTTCCAAATGCAGAAACTGGGAGTATAAGGCATTTTGGACTGTTGCAGGG
>JAYESA010000005.1:278667412-278784912 GCA_036927795.1 Iris macrosiphon
GATTGGATTGATAAGGCTTGGATTATGGTATAGATTGAGGATGGATATTGAGGCTTGGATGATAATTCGATAGGTTCATACATTGCTTGGGTTTCAGTAGAATATTTGCATGCTAGTTTCCTTTTGAGTTGGTCATATCTGCTTGTATATTTGCTTGAGTTGAATGCTTGTATGTTTAACCTGCTTTATAGTTTTTCTTAACATGTCATACCTCTGCCATGAAATAAATCTAGGATTCAATACTACCAGAATAATTCAAATTAGAGACGCCTGAAAATGTCGCTAAATGGTCTAAAAATGTCGCTAAAAAAATTAGCGACGTAATTATCGATGTTTTAATGAAGTCATATTTAAGCTAGTCGCTGACAGAAAAAATGTCGTAAAATGTCGCTATAGCGACATTTTCTAGCGACATATTTGTGTCGCTAATATTTTTCTTATTAGCGATGTTTAGCGACTCAACGTCGCTAAATTAGCGACGTATTTTGTGTCATTAAATGTCGCTTAATTTTTTCTGTTTAGCAATGTTTTGCAACACATTTAGCGATATTTTATTGACCTGACAAATATTGTCATGTCAGCAATTTAGCGACATTCAGCGACATATTCAGTAACATATTTAGCGACATATATAAACGTCACTAAACGTCGTTAAATGATGCTAAACGTCATTAAATTTTTAATAAAAATAAAAATAAAAATATAAAATAGTTTCTAAACCAATTTTCCTGCAGTTTATGAATTCCTAATTTATATATAGACCCGGAGCAACCATCCGTTAAATTTTCTGGGTTCGCCGACCCCTTCGGTGGAACACTCAACACCGATAAATTAATATACATTTAATATGAATAAAATAAATACATAGACTTATAATAGTTCATAAAAATAGACAGACACGGAGCAACCCTCCGTTGAATTTTTTTTGGTACGAAATATCACCAAAGTATATAAAATATTATAGTCAAACAATAAACATAAAATAAAGTATCACAGTCACACAAAAAGCACAATATAAAAGTATCACAGTCACACAAAAAGTACAATATAAAAGTATCACAGTCACATAATAACCACAATAAAAGTATCACAGTTACACCATAAGTCTTATCCAATTTCTCAATCTCTCAAGGAAATCCAATATGCTGGGGCAGAACCCAGCCCCTCAGATACTTCGCATAAGCAGCGTCTACTCCATCAATCTCCACTATAGGTGCTGGGTGACTGGAACTCCCATTCTGAGCTAGTACATGTCCAGCAGTCGGAGGCACCACTTCCTTCTTAACAGTAGAAGTTGCCACTTCCTCCTTAACAACCGCTTCCAATTTAACAGTATGAGGTATCTTTTTCTCCTTAACATTCACTTCCTCCTTAACAGTAGTATGTGCCTCTTCCTCCTTAAAAGTAGGAGGTGCCTCTCTCAAGCGACGTGCACGTGCTCAGGTCATGGGTGCCATCTGGTAAGATAGATGAAAACAAAGAATATAATTAATAACATATATAAATATATGTATCCATAAAGTTAAAATAGATGTTACGTTCCACATTAAAAATATAGTACAAAATTCAGTTATTATATGTTCATGTTATTGTACTCATAGATAGTATTTTCTTGTTGCAATTTATACATTTTATATTGTTAATGGACAGGGAGGAAATGAAATTGTTTAATTTATGGGTTCAATAGTGCATCTGATGGTGCTAGTAAGTAGTAGCTACTGAAATATCTTTTAAGATAATGCTGTAAGGTTGAAGTATATTACATTGGTGAGATAGTGGTAAATAAGAGCTAGTAAATATGAGTGCCACAAATATGTCAGTTGGTAAGATGGAGTGATATCTTTAACACATGAGTATATTTTATTGGTGAGATATACTTTAACATTGGTAAGATGGAGATATATTACAGTTGGTAAGATGGAGTGCCACAAACACGTGAGTATATTACATTAGTGAGTATGGGTTCAATATTGCACAAGTGTATTCATGATACACTTTAACACCATGTGTGTGTGTATGAGAGAGAGACTAGGTAAGTATTAACCTATGTGTTAGTGGAGTGAGATGGAGTGATATCTGAAGTGGGGGGGGTATAAGTTATGAAACCACAATAGCATTGATCCTATAACTGCAAGTGGGGTGTATGATAATGTGCAATATAAAGTGGTATGTAAGTGTGTGTGTGAGCTGATGACACACATGTGTTAGTATGAATGTTGAGGTCTGCAGGGGAAAGCGTGGATTAAGGGGGTGACTGAACTGTGAGAAATGCACACTTGATTATTCATCAGTTAATATATCAGTTAGTTGTAATATTAGTTAGATAGTTATAAATAATATGAGTTAACAGTTAGTTAAGTTAGTGGTATACTATTATAGTTAGTAGCAGTCATTAGTGTGTGTCCATGTGTCCTGATTGTGTCCAGTATGTGTGTGTGTGTATGTGTGTGTGTGTGTGTGTGTGTCCTAGTTGTGTCCGGGTCTGGGTTAGGGTTTACCGAGCCGGGAGGAAGGGAGGAGGAGCGCCTGAGAGAGGGGTCGACGAAGGAGGATATATATGTTTTTTGGTAGTGTGTGTGTGAATATATATATATATATATATATATATATATATATAATCTTAGATATTTCTTTTCAAAATTATGATCTTATCATCAGTAGTTCATCTTTTGAATGATAAATGAATTAATAGAGCTAAGATAGGTGCTAATGATCAATATAATTGTGTTATAAATGAGTCTTTTATGCACATCAAGAAGAGGTAGCTACTATATTCTTTCCAAGTTGTGTGCGACAAAGAGAAATCGATAGTGCGGGAACAACTATCAAATTTTTGGTTTTATTTCTGTAGAAAACCAGCACATGAGATTAAAAAACTGCCAATTTGTATCTAAAAAAAAAACACATTCACCCCTCAAGCTTCTCCTCTTAAAAGGATGATGGCCACCAACCTCTGGGTATTTTTTATATAGGAAGAGAACTCATCCCAACAGAAATCACCTAAGATATTTTTCTAGTCTTGTTCTCAATTGGTCTCCTCTAACTTTTTCGAACACTATATATCCTTAAGGGTCTGCTTGGATTGAGGAGAAAAAAAAAAGCAAGGTCAAGTGGGGTTAAGTGAGGGGGAGGGGAGTCAATACATATAACTTTGTTTGGATTTAAGGGAGAGTTAAGTAGGGTGTGTTTAATAACCCTTGCTTGGATTGAAGATTTTGAGTGGATAGAAGAGTTAAATGGGGTGTATTTATTACTTTTTAAACAAAATTCCCCACTTCCCCCTCGTTAATCTCCCGATTTGGAATATTACAAAAATGGACAAAAGAGGGCTAAACAAACCCCACTTAACCCTCTGTTACTCTCCCTCATAGGATCTTAACATATTGTATTTGATGTAGGTATCGTTACACATTGTATTTGATGTAGGTATCGTTAAACAAACCCCCACTTAACCCCCACTTAACCAAAAGAGGGTTAAACAAACCTTTTAATGTAGGTATCGTTACACATTGTATTTGCTAGATTTTTCTCCTAGGATCTTAACGTTTTGCTATGATCTACATTTATGATTAAATGTAAAGTAATATAAGGAAACTAAGGGAATATCGGGGTTTAAAGAGTTGATAACCAAGATAAGACATTCAAATTTCCTATATATGCAACCCAAGAGTGTGAAAATTATTCAATAAAAAGAAAATTTATATACAAGTAATTTAGATTATGAAGAATAACATGTTCAACATCGCACATCTAAGAAGCAGGATCTTAAATGTCAAGAGAAATCTCACTATACTTAAAACATCCTTCATACTCATGACAAATCATGAACCATAGAAGAATGGTAGAAATCACAAAAAATATATATTAATTACAATCGGACATGGAATCTTCAGAATCCTAAGAAGAAGCGTTATTCACCATATATAATTCCAAGAATCCAATATACCATATTACCAAAAAATGATACAATTATACAAATACAAATCAAGTGGACATAAGAACATAACTTGAGAACAAGTGACAAAAAGATAATATAGTTTATACAAAAGAAGAGGTTCCTAATGGAAACAAGCTAGCATTAGATTACAATTTATTGAAAAGTATAATGTTCAATTATGAAAAACTGAGAAGCAAAATATTAAAATTAGCCTTAGATGTACTTCTGATCATCCGTTGAAGATATGAGAGCCGACTTCTTGTTGCCATGAAGGAAGGAATGAGAGAAGCTAGAAGCAGAACAACTCTTTCTATTAGGTCTCTTTGTAGAGTTATATGGTCTTCCAGAGGAGACGAAGACCATTAACATAATGTTTGTAGTTAATAAAAAAGGAGAAGAGAATTAACAATAAGAGAGACTTTCATGATAGGAAAGTGGGTGAAGAGACGAGATGACTTAGGGCAGAGAGAATAAGAGGAATTGTGTGTCCCCTACATCGTTCGTTTACCTAGCTAACACTTCAATTCGGCTTTACCCAAACTTTTTTGGTTCGTCTCAACATTATCTACTTGTCCGTTTGAGACTATTAGGATTCTGTTAGGGTTAGGGTTGTATCATGTGTGTGTGTCCATGTGTCAGGGTTGGGGTTATGTCATGTGTATGTATCCATGTGTCCTAATTGTTTCCAGTATGTGTGTGTGTGTCCTGTGTGTGTTCATGTGTCCTAATTGTGTCCAGTATGTGTGTGTGTGTCCTAGTAGTGTCCGGGTCTGGGTTAGGGTTTACCGAGCCAGGAGAAAGGGAGGAGGAGCGCTTAAGAGAGGGGTCGAGGAGGAGTCCCACGCCGGAGGGGGAGGATCCGCGTCTTGGGTTGCCTGTATCGGGGTTGGGGGACGAACACGGCCGCGTCGTGGTAGGGGGCGAGGCAGGCGGTCAAGGGATGGATCATCGGAGCCACGGAGGGTCGCCGAAGCCGCGTAGGGTCACTGGGGAAGGATGGATCGCCGGTAGGGGAGTGCATTTTCGAAAAGTTGGGGGGGGTGGGGGAATTGAAAAGTGGGGGAGGGGGAAAGAAATAAAAAGTCGAATAGACGAGGGAACCCTATATCCGTAATTTAGTGACGTCCGCAAGAGACGTCGCTAATTAAAAAATTTGCAATGCATAAAAAGACGTCGCTAAACATCGCTAAAAAAAAGTAGCGACGTCATAAAAAGACGTCGCTAAACGTCGTTAATTAAAAGTTTGCGACGTCAGAGACTTCGCTAGAAATGTTGCTAAAGATAAAAAAAAACAACTTCGATTAATACATCGCTAAATCATAAAAATTAACGACGTTTAGCGACGTTAAAGAAGCTTATAGCGACTATTCTTTTAAAAACTGAGGTACAGTCGCTAAACGTCGCTATGTGTCACCAATAGCTACATATAGCGATATTTATTTTAGGAGTCGCTCAAGTTATTAATATTAGCAGTATTTTACTATGACGTCTCTAAAGACGTCGCTATTTCATCATATTTTGGTAGTGAAAGTAGAAAGATCACCATATAACTGTTTGTATTCACTATTCTACTTAGTGTCGGTTTAGACGAGTGAGTTACCCCGTTCACCAGTACAGCTGTGTGCTGACCCACGTTTGTGGGCATTATTTTAGGTACACAGGTGTAGTGGCACTGCTTGGATATACGGTACATGATGTATGGAACGGTAAGTACCTTTGTGGGCAAGAGAAAGAGCAAGAGTGTTACATCGCTTTTGTGGTATTCTCCTTTGTGTATTTTTATTTGGACCCTTTCGAGAGCTTCGCTGCGTAAACTTTGATGTATTCTTGGTATACAATACATTGACTTTCGGTACAACTTGGTCGTTTTGATGATAACTTTGATGTTTGACAATATCGTCTTATGCGAGTGCAACTCTAGGCTCGTATGGCATTATGTCCCGATAAGAACGATTATCTTGCGGGAGCACTGCAACATGGTGATTCACATTCAGCAGAGACGATTGAGCTTGCGAGAGGTTGGGGCATGACCATAATCCTATCTTGTATTGCTTGTGTTAGAATATGGAAATGAAACTTGGCTTATAACATAGACCCTCGCATGCTACCTTAGCTTTGTGTAAGTAGACTCCGTTATGCTTCGAGTAGATTATTACATACTCTTCATAGTACACTGATTCGCATGTTTACACTACTTGTCCAATAGATTATGTCGCTCGATATATCCCTGTACGATTTTACTCCTCGCACTACCCCTTAGACCCGTGCAAACGTAAAGGCTAGGCTTATATTTTAAAGTAGACTATGCCGCAAGTTTTCTTATTCTTATGTTTTAACAATGTTTTAGTGCTTGCCTACTTTACATATTCGCTATGCTCATCACATGAATTCATGCCACAACTCCCGGTAACACTATCTTTTCTTACATTCATTTAATTTCCACGGAAGACTATCGAATAGTTGTTCCGTGCAAGTATGAACCTAAAAGTATTCGGGACCGTTAGGTCACCAAGGCAGTTTTCGAAATAGGGGATTTTATTATGTCAATAAACCAAGAATCACAGCTCGTGGAGCAATACTCGATCAGTACTTAATTTTAATGTCTCGGGGAGTCAATTTATATTTGTGAACAATCATGCCTTGAACTTGAACTAGTGCCTAATATATTCTTACTTGTACCTGTACTTGTACCTGTACCTGTATCTGTACCTGACAAGAGGCCTGGAAGATTAGAGACTTGTATGGTCACGGACAACTTGGTGCACAAGGGAGATTTTCGAATCTCGGTCCGCGGAAGGTCACCGGGGCACTGGGATCGATCCGACCGGTCGAAATCTTGTGACTGTAGTCGCTTGAGCTGGGCAGGATGTGTGAAATACCCCATTTTTTTGCTTGCACACTATCTTGTCCTGAGGCTACACCGTCCTTTACGACTATGCCAGCGACTCATGTTCATATAGATAAGTCATCCTCGCTTAGCGGCAATCCGGGTGCGAGTCATTGCATTGCATCCAGTAATATAAAATACCTGGATGATTATGAGTATAAGACATCTGTATATATTGAACACCTGAGAATCTATTGCAGCACACATGAGTAATACGTGTTAATTTTGTACCTGAGTCAGAAACCTGCTAGTGATAATCGTGTTTGCTTGTGTGATGCCTTGGATTTCATTATATATATACTCGTACATGGTTTAACTTGGTTTTATCATTGGATAAGGAAGGATGAATTGTTAGTTGGTAAATATCGTCGTGTTCCTTTTTATATCGCACGGTGCACTGCCACACCAGTTAGGCTTGTACATTATGCCATAAAACTGATCCTAAGACAAGACTAGAAAGATAACTTAATAAATAATGCATGAAACCTATATAACATGTTTGGATTTGTCGAGCGGGCGAGAAATCTCTCCACCAGTGTATTCATGTACTGATAACCTACCAGATCTGGTACGAAAACCCCTTCGTGCGTGCTAAGGCGTAGAATTTGCTCTAGAGCCTTGGAGCATTGCGTTCGGAGCTGAAGCGCATATACAAGACATAATGTTAGAATATTTTCTTTGTATTATTCCATAATTGTATCCACTTGGCACACTTGTATTATTTTGAGAGAGAGGACTTGAGCGACTTATAATTTTGGCTTAACGCCGCTTGTAATACTTGTGTAATATTAATAAAGTGTTTGTTTTATTTCTATACTTGTGTATTCACTACTTCTGCTATTGATGACTCTGTGAACTTGTTACTAATTGCTTGTTCATGAATGGATACGTGAATCATGTTGGACGACTTAGAGTTATGATTGAGATTAAAGATTTAGAATTGAATCATGGCTTGGTGGTCTAGACTTATAATAGATATATGGGTTCTATCAAACATGTTTGAGAAAATAGACTATATAAATTGTTAGGCTTGACATATAAAATGGATATATTATGGATTTGATTGGACGGACTCGGACCCTATATAAACGAACGTGTTAATGTGAGTAGGATGATCTGTGCTCGATGTTTAAAATTTGAGTAAAACGAGCTTGGGTAGAATATACCTAAAATATCCTGTGCAAATGAACAATTGTTTGACCTTAAAAATTGGGACGAGCATCGTGCAAAACATTTGTACGATGAGTCATTAACATGAACTGTACCAATAACCTTGTGAACTGACCTAGTAATTAGGCAGACGACCCTGTGCCGAGTAAAAAAACTTGTGTGACTGACTTTAGAGTATTGCTTGGGCAAGCTATAGAACTGGGGTATCAAGACTTAGTGTAGACTGAGAAGGGTAAGTGTGTGCTATATTTGTCATGAATGGAATGGATTATAGAACATGGATACTAGTGGGTAGATCAGATAGATCGTGCATGACGGTAGTACAATGTTTGATTTGAGTGGGGTTAAAAATGACTTGGATTTAGATTGACCCCGTTGGAGGTATCATTGTGATTCGTAAGACGAGAACCCTTGAGATTTTCATGAGTAGCTTTTTCGAATACTGGAAACGACTTGATCTACTCTGGTATAAGGACTTACATATTCCGTTGGAGGGCGACAATGTTATACGATCGAACAAAGCTGCTGAAGACTAGAAATGACTAGATCGAAAGGCCGTTGGATTCATCCGCCAATGGTTGGATGACTCGGTATTTTACCACATGTCTATAGAGAATTCAACAAAAGCATTGTAGAAGAAGCTGTATTCGCTGTATAAAAGTAAGACGGCTGGCAACAAGGCATTTTTGATTTGCCAACTAGTCAACTGCAAGTACACTGAGGGTGACCCAGTGGAACAACATCTGAATGAGGTCTTGGTTATTATCAATCAGCTGTCTACGATAAAGATAGTGATTGATGATGATCTTCAGGCCCTTTTGTTTTTGAGTTCTCTACCAGAAAGTTGGAAGACTTTGGTGGTGTCGGTAAGCAACTCTGCGCCTGGTGGAGTTATCACGATGGAGGCAGTCAAAAGCAGCTTGTTGAACGAGGAGATCCAGCATAAGCAAGTAGAATCATCACAGGATTTTGCTCTTGTAGCTTCCTATGGGAAGGGAAGACCCAAGTCACATGAGAGGACAGGGGGGAGTTCTCGGGATCTTGCGACTGTGGACCGCAAGGAGGGTTGCTATCATTATGGCGAAAGGGGTCATATCAAGATGAACTTCATGAAGCTTAAAGCTGAGAAAACCAAAGGCAAGGATGATCAGGAGGATCTCACGGCTATGGGAGACCTCATCATCGCAGCAACCGATGTAGAGGATCCTTGTGACATGTGTCATGATGGCGATTGGGTCATGGATACAGGGGCATCATATCACGCCACTCCATATAGGAGGATCTTGACGTCATACCACGACGGCAGGTTTGGACTTGTGAAGATGGGAAACAAGGGGACGACTGCAGTTTTAGGCATCGGTGATGTGCACTTGACAATGAAGCTTGTTGAGAAGCTCGTTCTCAAGGATGTGCAACATATACCGAGTTTGTGCTATAACTTGGTTTCAGTAGGGAGGCTGGCGGATAATAGTTGTCGCAGTTTATTTGGGGACAAAGATTGAATGCTTACGAAGGGTTCCCAACAAATGGCTCTAGGAGATTTATGTTGTGGCATGTACAGACTCAAGCCGCTGAGTTATACAAGCATGCTACAAATATCGGATGGAGGCTCAAGGGATATTCGATATGAGTTGGATCGTCCAAAACTGGCTAAGGAGGGGCTTCGAGATACTTTGAGGATTATAGAGGATTCGGTTCGTCGAGACAAAGCGACGAATGGTGATGAGACAAAGATTGAGGGTCAGTATGTTAGTCCCATGACAACTGGTCTGTCTCCAAGTAAGGGTTGCTTCACGAATTCTATTTTTGCGATGGGTGGTTTTCCAAAGCTTCACGGAGCAATATTGGTTTCAGTAGTTCAAGGCCGGAGAGGAGATCAAGATTTACAACAAACTCAATCTGAGGTGGGAGCGTCATCATTCACATAGTTTCGGGGGAGCTATGGGTCATCGACGGTAAGCACAGTACGTGATGTTCTGCTCAAGGATGCATGTGTATGGAGGAGCTTTAGGTTCGGGCATAAAGGTATACAGATTCAGGAGTTTGAATCTCGAATGAATCACATCGTCCGCTTGGTTGGGCCAGCCAAGGGTGAAGAAGCTCGTCGGAACCTTAACACATTTCGGTAGAAGACAAAAGTTGGGGACAGGCGACGAAGACTCTCGGTGAGGCTGATAGTCAGGGAATTTAGTCTCAGCCGTGTCATTGAAGTCGTCAAGATCCCAGTGGTACAGAAGGTGCTAGCTACGAATGGCATCTAGCGTCGACGTGACGGTCGAGGAGCTGGAGACGAAGGAAGATGCGAAGCAACTCGGAGGATCGGCGATCGGTGGGATGGGGGAGCAGAAACTCTATCGCGAGACGATAGGCATGGAGTCTAGTTGAGAAGCCATGTTGTCAATACACTCTCATCAGACTGGAGGGGAAGATTGATAGGGTCCAGTCTGGATTTTGTGAATTTTGGAGCCCAAATATGATCAAAGATTTGATTTGATATAATTTAAAAATCTACATCAAATATAAGATTTGATTTGATTTTAAATTTTTTTAAATATTTAATTTGACCATATTTGGTCGTCAATAATTGGTGTTGGAATATTTTAGGTGAAATATGATTCTTATTTTAAGATTTTCTATTTAAAAAAATTCTATTATGACCTAAAATATGATTTATCATTCTATAAATATAGGAGGAGGATGGAGGCATAAAGTATAGCACAAGTTGGAGATTCAGGGTGCTTGTCCACAGAAAATCTAAGAGAAAGTTCGTGCTTTGCTCTTTGGACTTTGCCTTCCAAGACAAAAGGAAGAAAGAGATCTGATCGAGAAGTCGTCGCATTCGTTCAAGTAGAATGCTACGGATTGTTGAGTGATTTTAATTGTAATCTCTTTCTTTTCTTCTTGAGTGTGGTGATGGTGTTGAATATATCAGGACAAAGGGTTCAACATTGATTTTGTCAATCTTGTAATTTTACCTGAGTTATAAATGTTGAGATTTGTCCAGGTGACGTAGTCACCGCCATATACTTGTCTTTATCTGTGCTTGGTGTTCGTTAGACAGGAGTTAGCTATCTCAGGTAGGTTGGTCTAAAGTTTCCGCTGTGGGCACTCTCAGACACGGTGTCGGAACGCTTGCAGGGCGTGTCTGATTTCCAAGATCGCTCCCCCTAAACCATCGGATCGGTGGGCCCGAGTGGGGGCCGCGTGCGCGCCCGCTCTATCCAACGGTCGAGGATCGCGGGACTTCGACGGGACTCCAAAAACGGGACTCCCAATCCGGACCCATATATATATATATATATATATATATATATATATATATATATATATATATATGGTAAACGAAATATGAGCCATAGACTCATATTTTTATATGAGTCATGTACATGTGGACCAATAAAAATGGATTCATAGATTCCGTGTGTATTAGTACACTCTATTCCTATTGGTCCACATATACATTGGCTCATGTAGAAATATTAGTCTATGGCTTTATTCTTTTTTTCCACATATATATATATATATATATATATATATATATATATATATATATATATATTTCCATCACTGTGTCTGCGTTATTTGTGAATTGCAAGACCTAGCTTAGTGATTAATTATTCATGTTATTATGTATTTATGATCATATTTGGCCAGACATTTCAGCCCTGCATGCAGCTTTTCTAGCTTTATATATATTCATCTCTTTATGCTTTTCTATCATTGTGTTATCGGCAGTGATCATTAGTAACGTTATTAGGTATTATCCCTCGTCTTGTAAACAATGATGGTTTCACGACAGACAACTTGTCCTCTTCTATGCGTAGCCAAGTTGTCTTCCTCCTTAATGCGTAGCTGGTCTTGTCCTATCCCAATGAAGATTATTCGATGAGTAAAGTTGTCCTTTCAAGGAGTCGGACTCAACATACTAACATGCTTAATTACATTTTCGTTATGTAATCTAAGCTTATGAAATCAATCAAGTCTACTTTTCAAAAAAAATTCTCTTAAAATAAATATCTAGTAGGAATTAAAGATAAGATAATAGAATCTGTTTAAGGAAATGCATCTAAATCATCTTCTCTCTATTTTGCACATTTTAAGTTAAAAGAGTGCAAAGGAATAGCCTATATCCATTATTTTTGTTAAATTTCATATTTAATGAAATGCTACCCTTTAAGAAATTTAATGCGGAAACTTCTCTAAAATTTATGAATTATATGTGGCAACTAATTTCTCTATGATTGGTAAGTCTCAACAAGAATCTTATACTAAACACCCATCACTCTCGAAGGTGGACCTATTGATAGATGTTTGCATCAATAGCACACCAAACTAAAGAAGAAGAAGAAGAATAGAATCTCATGCACATGCTAAGTTGATAAGGTTTGACATGCATCGAATTGGAGACACGAGGAAGGAAGACACCACAGCATTTCTTTGTCACAAGATTTGGACATCCACCATGGTAATCATTAATCCAGCTCAAAAGCTGCAAGGACCTTACTAGCGAAGCAGTCAGTTCTTGCTTGGGTGTCGGCAGAGGAGAAAAGAATCATATGTATATGTACTTATAGTTAGTTATAGCAACCAAGTGTCTTTCGCATTTGGTTGAACGTTCAAGAAAACACCGAACTCAGCTGGCTTTTGTAGTCAGTGAGAAGAGATATAATCTTTTTGGATAAGTGGACGGTCTAGAGATCAAATTGTCGGAAAGGTGTGGAACAGTTGATCCAAAATAGCATATAATGCAGCGTGCACAAAGTTCCGTGTGTATCCAGACATCTTAAAAAAAAAATCAATAAGTTTAGACAAAGAAAAAAATTATAATTGTCAAAGAGACTTTTATATCGTTCAAAGATTTTAAAAATTGGTTATTAAAATTATTCTCAATTTATAAAAGGGATTATAAATTTTATTTTAAAAAAATTATAATTAATAAATTAAGAATAGTTTTGATAACTCATCTTGAAATTCCATAGATATTATAAAGTCCTTCGACAAGATATAAAGGATCGGTGTCTCATCGATGTAACTCTTACGGTATGTTTTGTTCGCGGAATCATAACATTGAAAAAGAAAAGACATTTATTTCATGTGTTTGTATATCCACTACTAGAAAAAGCGGGATTAGCGACGTATTTTAGCGACTCCTGGTATAAACGTTGCTAAATCAGCGACTCCATTAAAAAGTCGCTAAACGTTGCCAAATGGCGACATTTAGCGACGTTCAACGATTTTTATTCAGATTTTAAAAGATGAGTCACTATAAGTTCAATTAAGGTCGCTAAACGTCGCTAATATATCTGATTTAGCGACGTTTAGCGGCGTAATTAGCGACGTATATATCAAAAATATTTAGCAACGTGTTGAGCGACGTCTTTGACGTCGCTAAATTTTAATTTAGCGACGTTTTAATTAGACGTCGCTAAACGTCGCTAATTTTTGGTTAATTAGGGCTCAGATTCTTTTCCTCCATCTGTCGAAAATTTCAAACGTTTTCGATTTCCCCCGCCCCCCCCCCCTCTCCGGCGACCGGCTCTCCATGGCTGCGGCTACTCCGGCACCCCCCTCCTCCTCCTCGAGCTCTAGGTAATATCTCTCTCTCTCTCTCTCTCATGTGACACTGACACAACTGATGACTGGACAGATACGACACACGCACACAGACACGACACACGCAGACAGACACTGACAGACACACACGACACACACACACAGACGCAGATACACACACACACACACACTCACACAGACACTGACATGGGACTGATTTACACAGGGAGTCGGGTTCTTTACTGTGTCTTCACTGTATGTGCACTGTGTTGGCACTGATACCTCAGTGTATCATTCAGTGGAGAGCTTGGGTTTCTTTGTATGGGTAGTTCAGTAAAAGAGGAGTGAGGGTTAAGGTTTTTCTAAGTATTTAGCTAAGTTTTCAATCATGAGATATTTGGTGGTGTTGAATGTGGGTAGTGTTGTTTTACATGAAGGTAGGGCTATGTTGAGCTTAGTGTATCAGTGAGCTTAGTGTATCAGTGAGTTTAGTTTAGTGTATCAGTGAGTTTAGTGTATCAGTGAGTGAGTAAGTTCAGTGACTTTATATTTTTGTGTGAGGGAGAGAAAGCTCGGGCCGTAAAACTGTGCATCAGTATGCCAGTGTATCAGGGGGGAATCGGTTTCACTGGTGTGCACAGTGTGCCTCGACCACACTGTGTATCAGTGTACTAGTGGTCGAGCCTTGTAGTGGGCAGTGAGAAGGAGGTCTGCAACAGTGAGCAGTCAACTGAAGAGGAAAACCATCAACACTGTGTCATTTCAGCAACCATGTATCAGTAAGTATCAACAAGTCCCACTGTATCAGTATCCGTTTTCAGTTGCATTTAGTGAGCTATGTATACTAGTGTTAGTTAGCTTAGTGTCAAGGTATTGGTTAGTTGGTTTAAGATGGGTTAGCATGAGTTATTGGGTAGAAGTTAAGGGTATCAATTTAGTATTAAATTAGTACATAGTTAGTGTAGTTAAATAGTTACTTACTGATATACTTGATTTTGTTAATAGTTAGCGAAGTAACTATATGTCCTAGTAAGCATTGTATACAGTAAAGAACCCAAACTTTTACCAATAGTATAAAATATTAAAAAACTAAGAGACTTGGCCTCTTTTCAGTTGTTTTGAATATTGCTTATTTTAGACTTTGATAAATGAAAGTATGTATTATATCAGTTATGATTTTTATAGTACGGTTAAGTTATGAAGTTAGGTGATAAACCACTGTATGTAATGATTTATATGATACATACTGTCATTTTTGCAGAAGTATCTAGAAATGGATATGAATTACTATCTGCGTCATCGTTCGTGGATGTACAACCGTCATCCTGATGACATGTGCAGTGTGCGGAATAAATTCATTGAGGGTGTACAGCAGTTCCTGCAGTTCGCCAAGGCTTTCCCTCAGTACATGGACGGTACCAAAATTAAGTGTCCGTGTGTGAGATATCGCAACAGGAAATATCATCCAGAAGTGGAAGTTACATATCATTTATACTCGAAGGACTTCACGCCGAATTACTATCAGTGGACCGCGCACGGAGAACTTGTATCTCTAGCATCGGAGTCGGAGCCCTATGTGGAGACGTATATGGATGTCCAAGACCACGATGCTTACGACGACGGGTTGGTGAACATGGTTTATGATGCGGTGGGGCCTAGTTTCAATCCGGACAATTATGATGCGGCGGAACCTAGTTTCTATCCGGACAATTATGATGCAGCTGAGGAGGCACCGAATGCCGATGCTGCAAAGTTTATGGAGTTGCTGGAGAATGCAAGGACTTCACTATATCCTGGTTGTGAGGATCATTCACCGTTGGAGGTGGTTACAAGATTATTGAGCATCAAGTCCGATTTTAACATGTCACAAGAATGCTATAATCGACTGCTCGATTTGATTATAGAGATCTTGCCCGATGGTGCAAAGTTGCCTAAAGACTTCTATCGATCTAAGAGGATGGTGAGATCGCTTTGGATGGGATACGAGAAAATCGATGCATGTCGCAACGGGTGCATGTTGTACTATAAAGACGACAAGGATGAAGATGCGTGCAGATTCTGTGGTGCTGATCGCTACAAGGCCACTGTTAGAGGAAAGTCTGTCGGTGCAAGGAAGCCTACCGATTCGATGCACTACTTGCCTTTGACGCCGCGGTTGCAGCGGTTGTTTATGGTTAAGGAGACTGCAGAAAATATGAGTTGGCACAGGCGAAAACAGATCGAAGGAGTATTGGATCATCCATCCGATGGAGAAGCATGGAAGCACTTTGATCGAGAGTATCCACATTTTGCCGAGGAAGCGCGTAATGTCAGATTGGGACTCTCCTCTGACGGTTTTACCCCATTCGGACTTTCGGGCTCCCAGTATTCGTGTTGGCCTGTAATCGTCACTCCGTACAATCTACCGCCTTGGATGTTCATGAAGACTCCGTATATGTTCCTAACCGTTATTATCCCGAGTCCGAACAATCCGAAGAGGAACATCGATGTGTATTTACAGCCTTTGATAGATGAGTTGATCGAGCGGGCTCTTTCCTACCGTTGCCGCCAAGCTTATCCGAGATGCTCTGGATGACCAGAAGGCTCGTGATCGTGCTGGAAAACCGATCCAAGGTTGGATCACGCCTGAGCAGTGGACTGTGATGAGGGCTAGATTCAACGATCCGAGCTACAAGGAAAGGTCTAAGAAGGCCAAGGCGGCTAGGTAGAATGCTACCAAGTGGTGTGGTGGCTCGATTCCGATGACGGAACATTTCCGTCATTTGGTATATTTTTTCTTTTAAATTATATTATTTTAATATAAGTACCATAAAATGGTACTTGAAAAAAATGTTTAAGTTTAGTAATAAATAATATATTTTTAACAGGTACAGAGGGGGGAGGATGCAAACATGGTGACCGTCTTCTTGGCCACCCATCGCAAGAACGAAAATCTCATTGATGAGAGGGCCTCACAGACCTATGTAAGTATTACTTTACTTTGTGTTAATTTTAATATAACTTAGGCAATTCTCGAGTTTCCAAACCTTTTCTAGGCCGAGTATCTTAGGCTGCGTGAGCGGGCGACTGCTAGTGCACCTACACCTGGAGAGGCTGGTACTTCGTCGCAGCCCGCTCCATCTCCGTCGGCGGACGACCTGTGGGTGACCGAAGCTGGTGGTCTCCAGAGGGGTACGTACTACGGTACGGGTTCCTATGGCGCCCTGGTTGCGACGCAGTCATCTAGGGCCTCCCCGACAGCTGCGCATTCCACACACCCCTCGCAGTCGCAGCCCTCGCAGTCGTCGGCCAGAGTCCAGGAGGCCGTCCAGGAGGCCGTTGACCGTCAGATTGCGTCTCTCCGTAACGAGTTGCTGCGAAGTATGGAGGAGCAGCCCCGGTCCCAGCCGCAGGCGGATGATCCGATGCTCATCATACGATTGGATATGCTCGACCGCAGCATGACGGAGCTATGCAACCCCCATTCGCCTCGCCCCGACCCACCCTACCGGACCACCACCTTCCCACCGCCCCACGACCACCCCTCCGGCCGCCCTCACCCCCGCAGCACCTCCAACCCCCTAACCCTAACAGCCACCCCCTCCACTCCGATCTCCTCCAGCCACCACCACCGCCACCGTAGACCCCAGCCACCACCACCAACCTCTCTGCCTCGAACCCCCACCCTGCACCGCCGCCTCCGCTGCAGCAGCCGCCGCCACAGCTACTGCAAGCTGCTGTTGCTGCAGTTGCTGCAGTTGCTGTCAGCAACTGTTGCTGCTGCCGTCCCTCCGGCCAGCCGCCGTCGACTCCGCCGCCGGCCCCCCCTGACACCCTGTCAGGTATATATACCCTAGTATATACGGAAATATACAATATAGGTATATGCATGTATATATGTATATATATGTATATATATATATATATATATATATATATATATATATATATATATATATTAATATATATTAATATATATATATATTGTATTATATATCTAATTAAATATTAAAATACTGTATATACAGTATATACATATGTATTTACATTTCTGCATTTTTTTATTTTTTATTATTAATTTTATATATATATATATATATATATATATATATATATATATATATATATATATATATATATATATATATATATAAATATAATTATATAATTATATATATATTACTATATATATATAATATAAATACAGTATATTATACAGTATAATAAATATGTATTATTTATTTATGCATCTTTTATTTTCTGTTTATTCTTTTATATATATATATATATATATATATATATATATATATATATATATATATATATATATATATATATATATGTATATATATATGTATAAGTATATATATATTTATTTATATATATATGTATTCTATGTATTATTGTATATATATATTATTATTATTATTATTATTACTATATACATACATACATATATATATATATATATATATATATATATATATATATATATATATATATATATATATATATATATATATATATATATATATACAGTGTATATATATATATATATATATATATATATATATATACAGTGTATATATATATATTGTAATATATATGTAAATATATATAATTCCTTTTTCTTCTTATATATATATATCTATATATATATATATTTATGTATAGTATTTATTATATATATATATACATATATTATTTATGTATATATATATAAGCCTTTCATTTTATTATATGTAATTATATTATATAAATATACTATATACTAAATATGTATGTATATATATATTTTAATTCTTGCACTTTTTCCTTTCTTCTATATATATGTATATATGTAAATATATATATATCTATCTATATATTTAATTTCTGCATTTTTCTCTTCTTTTATATATATATATAAATATATGTAAATATATATATATCTATATATATCTATATATGAATATATTACTTATATATGTATATATATATATTATATGTATATATATGTATACCTTCTCATTTTTTTTTATGTATATATATATATATATATATGACTTATATATCTATATATATATTATTATTATATCATATAAATATATATATATATATGTATCTTTTTCCTGCATTTCCCTTTCCTTTATATATATGTAAACATATATATACATATATGTATACCTATTATATATATGCTATATATATATATACATACTATGTATACTATACCTATAGGTATATATATAAATATGTACCCTATATTATATATATGACTATATTATATATATATATATATATATATATATATATATATATATATATATATATATATATATATATATATATATATATATATTACCTAAATATATATATGCTATTATATTATGTACCATTTTATTTAATTGGTATTTACGAGACCTGTACGTCTTAAACAGAAAATATCTCCAGCACAGTCAGTGACCCTCTGTCACAAGGACCCTCAGTCTTGACAGTGGGATCAGGTGTCCAACACAATCAGGAAGTAGGCAAGTATACCTTGCCAAGTTACTGTTTAAATTCAAATGTTGCTATATGCTATGTTTACCTGAATTCCATATAACTGTGAGTACCTGAGATTGCCTCGGGTACAGTCAACAGATACGTTGACTTGTAGCATAATTAACTTAGTCTTTTCAGACCTACCAACATCTGTGAGGGTATCCTAATATCCTCCTAGACCCTATCACGGGAACACGCAACATGGTTGCAATACATATTGGGATGCGAGCTGCGTATTTGATTAGCTACCAGTACGTGTGACACGCATCACGGCTTAGCATAAAATTAGGAAAACTCAGAACAGTACGACTTGGCATTTAGTTACATTGGACGGGAAAGATAACTAGTAGACGTATGGGACACCCCCCTCCTTGATGTTTTCATCCTTCGTACCATGCTCCTCGGAGATGGTCGATTGCAGAGTGCCCATGAGTCTGGGGGCATATGACACATATACTAGCCAGTCACCACGATTGGTGAATTAAGTCAGCATATGTCTAACCTACACATTCCCATGCGTACTACAAGGTCTTTACTTGCATTTCACTTAGATGGTTAGCACCTTTATTTATTTTATTTATTCAGTATTTACATACCTGGCATGTTGTTTCCTGTATCTTGTTATGTCCCACTGTGGACCTGGTTTCCTTCCAGATTTAGACGAGACCTTCTATCCCACGGTGTATGGCCCAGGACAGGAGACCAGGTGTGCTACCGAGGAAGAATTGGAAGAGATACCATCAGAATCTACCTGATTCTAGGAGATGCTCTCTTGGCGATGGAGATATTTTGCTAGATAGACGATACTCAGTCTATCATGTTTTCTGCATTATTATTATATTTTGTAGTGGGTTTGTTCCCACAAGATGTGTATTATGACATTTTCAGACTCAGCATTATATATATTCAGCACTATTTCCTGATATTTCTGTGGATGAGATAGATTTACCTGTACTAGACTTGTTACATTTTAGGACAGCGTAGCACGTTCCTTTGGGTCCATAAAAATGGATTAAACCCTTAGTAATGTGTCAGCTGGCCAATGCCACGTGGCCTAGTTCCTTACATCTTGGGACGGGGGCGTGACAATTTGGATACATATATTTATATCTGTTATCAATTATATTCTTTGTTTTCATCTATCTTACCAGATGGCGCCCATGACCCGAGCACGTGCACGTCGCTTGAGAGAGGCACCTCCTACTGTTAAGGAGGAAGAGGCACCTCTTACTATTAAGGAGGAAGTGATACCTCCTACTGTTAAGAAAGAAGTGAATGTTAAGGAGGAAGATATACCTCCTACTGTTAAATTGTAAGCAGTTGTTAAGGAGAAAGTAGCAACTTCTACTGTTAAGGAGAAAGTGGTGCCTCTTATTATTGGGCAAGCACCAGTTGAGAGTGGAAGTTCCAGTCACCCAGCACCTATAGCGGAGATTGATGGAGTAGACGCTGCTTATGCGAAGTATCTGAGGGACTGGGTTCTGTCCCAGCGTATTGGATTTCCTTGAGAGATTGAGAAATTGGATAAGACTTATCGTGTAACTGTGACACTTTTATTGTGGTTATTATGTGACTGTGATACTTTTATATTGTACTTTTTGTGTGACTGTGATACTTTTATTTTGTGTTTATTGTGTGACTGTGATACTTTTATTTTGTGTTTATTGTGTGACTGTAATATTTCATATACTTTTGTGATATTTCGTACCAGAAAATTCAACAGAGGGTTACTCCGGATCTGTCTATTTTTATGAACTATTATAAGTCTGTGTATTTTTTTATTTATATTAAATGTATGTTAATTTACCGGTGTTGAGTGTTCCACCGAAGGGGTCGGCGAACCCAGAAAATTCAACGGAGGGTTGCTCCGGGTCTATTTATATAAATTATGAATTCATAAACTGCAGGAAGATTGGTTTGGAAACCATTTAACATTCTTTTTTTTATTTTTTACTGAAAATTTAGCGACATTTAGCGACATTTATATACGTCGCTAAATACGTCGCTGACTACGTCGTTGAATGTCACTAAATTGCTGACATGGCAGTATTTGTCAGGTCAATAAAATATCGCTAAATGTGTTACAAAACGTCGCTAAACAGAAAAATTGAACGACATTTAGCGACACAAAATACATCGCTAATTTAGTGACGTTGACTCGCTAAACGTCGCTAATAAGAAAAATATTAGCGACGCAAATACGTCGCTAGAAAACGTCGCTATAGCGACATTTTATGACGTTTTTCCTGTCAGCGACTAGCTTAAATACGACTTAATTAAAACGCCATTAACTATGTCGCTAATTTTTTTTAGCGACGTGTTTAGGCCATTTAGCGACGTTTCCAGGCGTCGCTAATTTGAATTATTCTGGTAGTGATAGCCCATCAACTGGATTGTTATAAATAGAGGCAATTTGAACGTCCCAATTGTTGATTCTTCTGCTTCAGAGATCATGCAAGGGGGGAGCTACATACGTGCACACAAGCTCAGGAGAGAGAAGAGAAGAGAGCATCATCATTCCCTCGTCAGACCGTCAACGGAGTAAAGGAGCCGCCACAACGTTCGATCTCCATCGTCACACTATCCAAATTAAATAATGTACTTAGATCTTCTATTTAGGATTTTTTTGTAGATTTGTTTGTTATTAAACGAGTACCTAAAGTCACTTATAATATATATGAGAAATTTTGTTTTTCGAGAAATGGCTCATGTGCATGATTGGCAATGTGCTGGTACCAAAGATGTTCACATATAAATATCAGTATCTATTTGGAGTCTATCTGTTTAACTAATTGAAATTTTGGTTTCTTGTGTACGTCTTGGCAAGTTATTAGGTCTCAATTATTCCGAGAGTTTGCGTGACGTAGCTAATCAGTGAAAACATTACTGAAGTATAGAGAACCTTAGAAAATATAATAAAAACAAAAATGATTGCTAGCACCTCACACAACATCAATTTTCTAGTAGATGATCACAAACTCTAGGGAGCATATGATTCATCAACATGACATTTGTAGTCAACCAAGTGATTTAAGTTCATAGTATATAAAAAAAAGAAAAAGGAACGGAGAGTGAGGTCATGAGTTCAAACAGCTTACAACTCTGATTTAGATACAAATTTTGGATTCGGCACGTGGAACCTTCTCTATTTTTATAAATCAATGTCAAGAGATGAAAATAATCTAATGATGATTCCTATGATGTTAAATCTATTTGCATTGTATAAACTCCACTAGCCGACTTGGCCACCAACAAAAGGCCTCTAGAGAACTCCAATAGAATGTGAAAATTTTGATGTGGTTTACAAATAATAATAAAAACAATTTTCTTATCGTTAACAACAACAAAAACAACAAAAATCAAAGATTTTGATTTGTCTAGTATTTGCATGTTATACATGAGAAGGTTAATAAAGACATTAATTTTCCAAATAGAATTTCCAAATAGACCTAATGACATGATGAACTATTGGACTTGATGGAAAAACCATATTTCAAAAGGACGCTGCTACGTTGTCCGTGTGCGGGCCAGTCCGTACGCCACGCGTCGGCCCTCCATTGGAGGGCGGTCCGGATTTTGCACGGGTGGACCCCGAAGGGTACAGGGGGTGGGGGTGGGCGAATTTGGGGGGAGTGGGAGAGCGTCAGCCACGGGCCAATCCACGAGATCCGTTTATAATTTCCAATTTAAAATAGATTCATTAGCTTGTATTTTTTTTTTTTTTTTTGAAAACAAGTAAAATTTCATTTGATGGAGTAAGCTATTGGCCATATTTGTATGTATATATACATGAAGGAGGCTTATAGAAGAGCCTGCGTGACAAAGGTAAAACTGAGCATAGAGTATCAATGGCTAAGGAATGAGCTACCTTATTGGAGGATCTCTGACTGAATTGGAACTGTATTTTAGAGCTTTGGACCCAGCATTCGTCAATGATGTGCATGACCCTCCAAATGGTGTCCAATTCCTTGGTGTGGATAGCATCTATTAGAACCTTGCAGTCCCCTTCGATGATCATATCGACAAAGTTAGTTTTCCTGCAAAGGACCAGAGCCAGTTTGAGTGGTAAACCTTCCGCCTCCAATGGATTACCTCCCAATTGAGTACTGGAAATAGCTAAAATGAATCTTCCCCTGTTGTCTCTGCACACTACAGCTGCTCCTATTTTCCCGTCGAGGTAGGCGCCATCAAAATTAATCTTGAGAGAGTTTGCTGGAGGTGGAGTCCATGGTGAAATCATAGCAGTAGACGACCACCTTTGTTGGAGATGTTATTCCTCGAGTGAAGATCATAAGCTTCTTCTAGTCTTGATGCATTCCTAGCAACATTCTCTGGACAGAAGTGAGCTTGCTTGAATATATGCGCGTTCCTTGCTTTCCATATCTCCCATAAGAGATAAAATGAAGAAACAATGGTGCTTTTTTGACCTGTGCTGTGCTGAAGAGGAATTGTAGCCATTTTGGTACAAAATTATGTTGCACAGCTTGTTGATGAGCAGGTTGCAAGTTTATCCAAGCTTTACCTGTAATGGAACAGTGGAGAAATAGGTGATCGACAGATTCAGGGTATACCTGACAAATTTGCCAAATTGGATTGGTGGTATGCAGTCGTTTATGAACGTTCTCCCTAGAAGGCAACGAGTTGGTGAGAACCCTCCATATGAACATCAATACTCATGGACATATGTAATTTATCTTCCAGAATCTCTTCCAATCAGTGAACCCAGTAGAGGGCAGTTGTTTGAGAGTAGAGTATCGACTGTCATAAATCAGATGGTAAATCGGTTTGGAGTTAAGGACTCCATTCTTCGTGTGGATCCAGATCAATTTGTCAGCAGTCGGTGTGGGGCAGAGGAAGAAGAAGGATGGTTGATGCTTCATCTGGTGGGAACAAGCAAGTGATAAGCTCCTCGTTCCATTTGATTGGTTCTTACTAATCAGATCAGATACCATAAAGATCTCGGAGTTGGCATCCTGATATCCAATAATCTTGAACCCGGGTATGCTAGGAACCCAAGGATCCTTCCAAATGTTAACTCCCTTACCATTACCTATCGACCAATACACACTGCCTGTAAGGAACTCCCTACACTGAGGCATGCTGGTCCATGCTCTGGAGTTAGATTGCTTAGAAGAAGCAGTCCAAAAATCTCGATTACAGAGGTATTTGGTCTTGAGGAGTGTCACGACCCGCACCCGATATAGGGACACGAGTACGTGGGTACGTACAGCCTACGCCGCAGCATCGACGGTAAAACGCTGTCTCGATCTTCTATACTATCTAACATCTCACACAAAATTTATATAATACCTGTCATGCCATTCCAACTCCAAATGGAGGAGCAAAATGATGATATAATAAAGGTTAGTCAATACTCAATCACTTATAAAAACTAAAGAAAGATTTAAGCACGATATGGAATAAAAGAAAAAGAAATATAAGGCTCAATACATCACAGGTCCAACTCAAGATCTCAAAATAATAATACAATCCAAAGTCTAACTAGAAACATCTGCTACAAGATATAAAAATCTTAATGGCCTCACTATCTGGCACTACATCCTCATGTGACACTCCATCTGTAAGCCCGTAGTAAGTGGGTCACATCCCCACTAACCAGTCATCTGAAAAATATATCTAGTCAGGATTGGAGCAAAGTACAACCCAATAGCAGTTCCAATTAATTGATAATGACTATAAACAAAAATAGAGAATATAATACAAGACGAGAAACAATGAACAATATCATACTATGGCATAAAGAAACATGTAAACAAGAGCAATATGGTATACACTAATCACAATGAAATAGAACAAGATAATAAAATATAATATAGTGAAGAACTGTAATTATACTAAGTGATTGAAATACTAGTTAGATATGTGATCGACTTTGGTTGAACATTATCTACTTAAACGTTGGATAAACATTTTCTACTTAAAATTGAACATTGAACATTGAATATTGAACATTAAACATTGTCTAGGCTTTGATCACATATCTAGCTAGCACTTCTCCTGCCCCCAACCAATACTCATGGATCCGATCACGACACGTCACGAACACGAATATAATATGAGTACACGAAGAACATGAATGTATACGAATTAACACAATCACAAGAAATACCCGATACACACGATAAAGTACATGTGAAGGAGTATCCAAAGTACACAAAAATGGGATGACATCTCCTGACAGGATCCATATAGTATCAGTCCGTGTAATCGCAGTATCAAAATTTAGTAAAATATTTATAAATACTTGTATTATAGTAATTATCAAATAATAAAAACTATTATAGAATGTACTCGTCTGTGGTCCAGAGAAAAATGATACAAAACGGTATTCGAACTGGTGTCACACAAACCTATATATTGAATATTATATTAATACATGATTTTGGAATAAAAATAAGTTAAACTAGTCAACTTCTCAGTCATAAAGCCATTTCTAAATTAAAATAGTTAAACTATGTCAACTCTAGGTCAAACTAGTCAAACATGGTCAAACTAGCTATTTTTAGGTTGTATGAGTCCATATCTAGGTGTCACGCCCTAGTCCCAAAATACCGTGGGACCAGACGCGTGATAATGGCCAGCAGTACGCACCGATGGACCAACTCAATATAATGGATCCATCAGGGCATACTTAAGCTGTAAAACAAGTCTACGACAATCATGGTACAACTAATCTCATCCACACAAGACATAAACATGATCCACAGAATAAATAAGGAATGTAGATCATCATCCAGTCTCACATAGTACTTCGGGGAACAACCCGATAAATATCTAGTACAACGGTTCAACAGACCAGAAAGTAAAAGACTGAAATAAATAAATGAAAGCTGAGCATGAACATGGATGCTCAAGAGAAGTCTTCAGCTAAGACCTCGTCCTCGGATGGTGGTACAACTCCTGGATCAGCTCCTGCTCCAGTCCCGTAGATCTCGGGATAAACCACGTCTGCAAAATCTGGGGAACAAAATCCGGATCCAGGTCCTCAGGGGACATAGCAAGGTACAAGAAAGAACATGCCAATAAATACAGATAAGCAGTGCAGCAATTAAATAACTAAAGGAACAATGGGTAACTATGTAACCATCTAAGTGTAAATGCAAGTGAGAGCATCACTAGTCTCAGGCTGAGCCACTACAAGCTCTGTGTCGGGGAGCCGGTAGCGGTAATAACCGGTAGTGGGTCAGGCTCTGCTACGAGAGCCTACGACCTCTCAATAATAGAAGATATACATAAATACAGCCTGTAGCCTGTGTGTCTCTCCCCACCCAATGTAACCACGCGTATCATGACCACAACGTCTCATGCCCATGTCAAGCGCGATCATAGCTAATGCAACCAGTCATAAAGTATCTAATAGTATAATGTCCATGTCCTATATCCTATACAGAATCACCACGACTATCTCGGGAAAATCCTGTCTCATGAATAGTGTCCAGTGTCCTGGGTCATAGAGTACTTGATAAGACAAGTACGAGAATAAAATGTCACGGATGTCCATCTCTAGATGACCGTACCCAACACTGCGTACAGTGTCGGCACCCGACTGATAATCGGACACTAAGTACGTCACACGGTCCTAGGTTGAGCATGCACAGCAATATATATAATAAGCAAGGAAAATAGATAACTAAGCTGCATAGAGTGGCAAGGTACACTTGCCTGATGTCCGAGTATCAACAACTGTCCTGGTATCAGTGGATCCGGTGGGGTCTACTCCAAAAGCTGTAATAAATATCACCAACAGTCTCAGAAGATGTCAAATAGCTGGAAATGCCTGTCCTTACGTCCAATTTGGACACAGGGGCAAAAAGGTCATTTTCGGGCCAAAGCGGGTTCCACATGTGGGCCCACTTTGCACCGGAAAGCGCATCAGGGTCAAAGGTCTCCAAATTCCGCAAACTCAGTGTCTACAAGTCAGGAACGATGATACGAACCCAACGGAACTTCCAGAATTGGATTCCGATGAGCCGATCACAAAATCACCCGTCACGTGGAGCCGGTGGGGCCCACGATACGTGATTTCGTCAACGTCCTCAGAATCGAACCAAACTTGGCTCACAGGACCAGCGTATTACTACGGATCCGTTGGCGCAAGTTTCGTCTCGATCCGACGTGTGTACACGAAGTTACAGCGTGTTTCAGAATCGACAGATACGGGGTGTCGTCGGCGGATACGCGTTGATTCCGGGGTGCACGCACCTCCAAATCGACTTCTGCGAAATCCTACACGACCGTATCAACGTCGCGCACAGTTTGGTAAAGACCGCGTGCGACCAAGTCGTCCCGATTGACGGGGCGGACTCAGTTCCGGGGTGAAACAGGGCGTTGTTTTTCCTGTTTTTGGATCGCGGTGTACGATCACTACAGGACGCGATGCACCGAGCGAGTTGCACGGGCACCGAGAGGGTTATACAGTCTACGCATAGCAATCGACGGAATTAAAAACGGAGTTGCGATGAGGAAGAAACCGGTACCTGAACAGGGCCTGGTGAGTGTTGAATTCTGAGTGTCCGGAATCCAAATTGACGCGAGCCGAGTTCTGGTCACCGTGTCCGGATCGAGCTCCTGTCCGTGTCCGTCGCTCGCGTCCTGGTCGACCGACGGAGAGGAGATCTTGATGGCTACGGCGAAGTCGGCAGCGGCTTGGGGCTGCTGTCGAGCCGCTCGGAGGTTCAGCGGGGTCTCGGGCTGGATGGGTGATCGAGCGGCGATGAATCGGCAGGTCGACGTCGGCGTGTCCCTGGGCGGTGGCGGAGTCGCTGTGAGGCGGTGGCGCTGGGGGCCTAGGTTCGTCGATGGGCTGAGGGAGTCTCGGCGTCGGGGGTTCGTCGATGGGCTGAGGGAGTCTCGGCGTCGGGGGTTCGTCGATGGGCTGTGGGAGTCTCGGCGTCGGGGGTGGCGTCGGCTTCCAGCAGGATCGGCGGTGGGGATCAAGGGTTTCGGCAACTATGAGTTGGGAGAAGATGACGTCGCGGCGGCTAGGGCTGGGCACGAACGCCGAAGGGGAGATTTTATAGGCTATGCACAGTAAAATCCGGCGGCTAGGGTTTCCCTTGCGGGTTTCGGGTGGGTTTGGTTTGGTTCGCAATCCAAATAGCTAATGGTCCTCGATACGTTGCTCCGGTGTCCGATAAATTCACCGAAAAATGCCATGCATCCGGTTCTCCATTATACACCATAAATTTTTACTTCCAGAACATTTTAACTCCATTTAGTCACACTTAAAATTATTTAACCCACAAACCTCAGTGATAAATTCCAGAAAAATACCGAAAATACGGAAAATTATATAAATCTTATTTCTGAAATTTAGGGTGTTTACAATCTTCCCTCCTTAAAAGGATTGCGTCCTCGCAATCAAAGAATAAGCTACTAAAGAAGGGTTATGGAAATACAAGGTGGCCTAGTTTACAACTGCCTCCTCGAACAAGTGGGGGTATCGCTGACGCATACTATCTTCTCGTTCCCAAGTCGATTCGCCTGGTGAATGATGTTTCCATGCTACTCGGACCAGTCTGATCGTCTGTCCCCGTAATGTCTTCTCACTGACGTCGAGGATGCCAACTGGTTGCTCTTCATACCTCAAGCTCGGGCCTACTGCGATCTCTGAATGATCGACTACGTGACTTGGGTCGGTCACGTACCTTCGCAGCTGTGAGACGTGGAATACGTCATGCACTCCCTCTAAGGATGGAGGTAATGCAAGCCGGTAAGCCACCTCACCAACGCGCTCTAGAATGTCAAATGGCCCAATATACCTTGGGCTCAGCTTGCCTCTGCTCCCGAATCTGATAGTACCACGAGTGGGCGAAATCCTCAAGAACACATGTTCTCCTTCCTTGAACTCTAGGGGACGCCTGTGTGTATCTGCCCAATGCTTCTGTCTGTCCTGAGCTGCTCGTAGATGATTCTGTATCTGCTTCACCTTCTCCACTGTCTGCGTTACCAATTCTGGTCCCAGTATCTGACGTTCACCAACGTCACTCCAACACACAGGTGATCTGCACTTCCGTCCGTATAAAGCTTCAAATGGCGCCATCTGAATGCTGGCCTGATAACTGTTATTGTAGGAGAACTCTACTAAGTGCAAATGATCTTCCCAAGATCCTCCGAAATCTAGCATACATGATCGCAACATGTCCTCCAAGATCTGAATGGTGCGCTCCGATTGTCCATCTGTCTGCGGGTGGTATGCCGTGCTGAATTTGAGTCTGGTGCCTAGACTCTCTTGCATGCTTCTCCAAAAATGAGATGTAAATCTCGAATCTCGATCCGATACAATACTAACAGGTACTCCATGTAATTTGACGATTTGTCGCATGTACATGTCAGCTAGTACCTCTGTGGACTGTCCAACTCTAAATGGCAAGAAGTGTGCCGATTTAGTGAGTCGATCCACTATAACCCAAACTGCATCTCTTCCGCTGGGGCTCTTCGGAAATCCTGTGACAAAGTCCATCGTGATATGCTCCCACTTCCATTCCGGTATCGGAAGCGGCTGTAACATACCTGCAGTTCTCTGATGCTCCGCCTTCACTTGTTGACATACTAAGCATTTGGCCACAAATCTCGCGATCTCTCTCTTCATTCCATGCCACCAGTAATACTGTCTCAAGTCCCGATACATCTTGGTTCCTCCTGGGTGAACAGAGTACATAGAGCTATGTGCTTCGGTCATTAACTCCTGTCTTAATTCTCCATTTGGAACATACAAGCGGTTTCCAAATCTCAATGTCCCGTCTTCATGGATATGTAGTCCTGTCTGGATGCCGGCTTCTGTCCTTTCCTTGAGTCTTCGGAATCTAGCATCGGTGGGCAATGCCTCCTTGATCTTCTCTACGAGTGATGACTGAATCTCAAGGTTAGCCATCAATCCATTCTGTCCTGGTAAGACAACCTCTATCTGAAGCTCCTGTAAATCTCTCAATAACTCGGGCTGCATCGTCAAGAAATAAGCCGTAGGCTTCCTGCTGAGTGCATCTGCAACAACATTCGCCTTTCCCGGATGATACTGCAGATCTATGTCAAAATCTACCATCAGTTCTAGCCAGCGTCTCTGTCTCATGTTAAGCTCCTTCTGAGTATACACATATTTCAGACTCTTGTGATCAGTAAAGATTTCTACCCTCTCTCCATAAAGATAGTGCCTCCATATCTTCAGTGCAAATATAACAGCTGCTAGCTCCAGATCATGTGTCGGGTAGTTCTTCTCGTGGTCCTTCAACTGTCTTGACACATAAGCAATGACCTTGCCATGTTGCATCAAAACACATCCTAGTCCACTGCCTGATGCATCACTGTAAACAACAAAACCTCCTGACCCTGAAGGAAGAGTCAAGACAGGTGCTGTCGTTAATCTTCTCTTCAGTTCTTCAAAAGCCTTCTGGCAGTCTTTTGTCCATACAAACTCCTGATCCTTCCGTGTCAGCTTCGTCATTGGTTCTGCAATCCTCGAGAAATTCTCTACAAACCTTCGGTAATATCCCGCAAGTCCGAGAAAACTTCTCACCTCTGCGACTGATGTGGGTGTAGGCCATGTCTCAATTGCTGCAACCTTCTCTGGATCCACTGAAAGTCCTTCTCCTGATATGACGTGTCCCAAGAAAGGCACTTTGTTCATACAGAACTCACAATTACTGAGCTTGGCATATAACTTCTCCTGTCTCAAGGTCTCTAACACGATTCTAAGATGCTCCTCGTGCTCTTCAGGGCTCTTGGAATATATGAGAATGTCATCAATGAACACCACTACAAATTTATCCAAGAACTGATGAAAGACTCTGTTCATTAAGCTCATAAACACTGCTGGTGCGTTGGTTAAACCAAACGGCATCACCAAGAACTCATAATGCCCATACTTCGTCCTGAAAGCTGTCTTCGGGATGTCTTCCTTCCTCACCTTGATCTGATGATAGCCGGATCTAAGGTCAATCTTCGAGAATACCCTTGCACCACTCAATTGATCGAATAGATCATCAATGCGTGGTAAGGGATACCTGTTCTTGATGGTCACGGCATTCAGTGCCCTGTAATCAATGCACAACCGTACTGTTCCATCCTTCTTCGGCACAAATAAGATGGGTGCTCCCCAAGGTGAAACACTGGGGCGAATGAAACCCTTGTCCAACAGATCATCTACCTGTTCCTTCAACTCCACTAACTCCTTAGGTGCTAGCCGATAAACCGATGAAGTGATTGGCTCTGCTCCTGGAGTTAAGTCTATTGTGAATTCTATTTCCCGATCAGGCGGTAAACCTGGAAGATCATCAGGAAATACGTCCACAAATTCTGATATAACTCTTGGGTAACCTGTCTCCTCTTCTACAGATAATACCCTAAGAGTAGGCTGAACTCCTTGCTCTACTGCTCCGCGGAGAAACTCGAATTCTGGGTGGCCAGGCGGTCTAAATATAACCTTCCCAAGCCGACAATCAAGAGTCGCATGGTACTGACTCAACTAGTCCATACCAAGTACAACGTCATAGTCAGGCATAGAAAATATCAGAAATTGAGCTCGCATTTCTCGGCCACAAACTACTACAGAACATGATCTACAGACATCACTAACTGGAATAATACCGCCTCCCGTAAGAATTCTCTTCATCTTCGGAAGGGGTGCGGTAGCTACTCTATGGGTGGCTACAAAGCTAGCTGCTATAAATGAATGCGATGCTCCAGAATCAAATAAAACTACAGCAGGTAATGAAGCTACTAAAATAGTACCTGCGATGACCTCGCCTGCTGTAGCCTTCTCCTCAACAGCTAATGGGAATGCCTGTCCCCGTCCCTGAGCTGGACCTCTCTGCTGCTGCTGCTGCTGATGAAATAGGGCTGCCTGTGGTGCCAGGGGTGGTCTCTGCTGGTTCCCTCCGGGGGCTGGTGGTCTGACCCCACCAACTCCTGTCTGTTGGGCTCCTGCTGCTGGATAAGCTGGTCGTGGTGCAGGTAATGCTAGTCTTGGTGCTCCGTCTCGGCGTTCGGAACAGTCCCTGGAAAAGTGCTGGCTGGATCCGCAGCTCAAACATAGTCCCAACTTACGCCTGCATTCCTTCTCAATGTGTTCTACCTTGCCGCAGTGGTGACAAGTAGGAAGAGGTCTGTCTCTATGTGCTGCTCCATCTGGCATACCCCTCTGGGTTTGCTTTGCTGAATCTCCATGTGCTGGCCTGGATGGTGCTGATGTGGTAGGCCTCTTCAGGTTCGATTCCCTTCTAGTGACGCGCTCCAAGCGTCGGGCTGCTGCAAGGACATCGGTATAAGAGGTAGGTGCTACCGATCCAATCACTCTCTGAAGTTCGAACTTCAAGCCGTCAAAGAACTTCTCTGCTTTTTCTTCCTCCGTCGAAATCAATGTCGGGGCAAAGCGGCTCAGGCGAATAAATTCCGCATTATATTCCTCCACTGACATGCTGCCTTGGATAAGGCGGTTGAACCTGTCTCTGAGCTCTGACCGTGCGACTGCCGGGATGTACATCTCTTGGAAGAGTCTAGAGAACTCTTCCCATGTGACTCTGTCCTGTCCAAGTCTCCTCTCTTCTGCTAGCCACCAGTGATGCGCATTATCAGTTAACTGCATTCTAACTGCAGTCATCCACTTCTCTCTCGGAAGTTCAGCGGCTTCCAACTGATGCTGAATATTGGTGAGCCACTCATGAACTTCCGTTGGCCCTTCCTTACCAGAAAATGTGCGAGGTTTGAGGTGACGGAAATCAGTGATAGATCCCGTCGCTGTTCGCCTCGTTGGGGGATTTGCCTGCTCCAATGCGGATACCAGGCTGGTCCTCAGATACTCGGCCTCCTGCCGATGGGCCTCCTGCTGAATCTGTTGCTGTGCTTGCATCATAGCATACATCATCTGGAACATTTGTTGCCCGTCCATGGCTTGTCCTGGCGGAAATACTGGCATCTGGGGAGTGAACTGTGGTGGAGGTGGGATGTCATCTCTCCGGAACCTTGGATTAGGCTGTCCGGTTTGATCGCTCTGCGATGCTGGTCCTCCACTCCCTGGAGTCACTCCGTCTCCATAAGTAACCACAGCGTCGTGTGGCGTATCCAAAGGAATATCATCTCTGTTCCCGGAATCCATTGCTCTGCAATCAAAATATAAACTGTAAGAACGCTCAGAGGAATCAATACAGGATGCAGTTCAAGTAACAAAATTCGAGATCGATATAGAGTTCAACAACTGGTTAAATAATGGATGAGATCCTATAGTTCATACTATCCTTAGGGCAGGCTGGTCCGGTCCCTAAGTTGAAACCGAACTATTTAGTCGTAGACCTGCATGGGCCACCACAAAAACCATGTCACGCCCCAGTCCCAAAATACCGTGGGACCAGACGCGTGATAATGGCCAGCAGTACGCACCGATGGACCAACTCAATATAATGGATCCATCAGGGCATACTTAAGCTGTAAAACAAGTCTACGACAATCATGGTACAACTAATCTCATCCACACAAGACATAAACATGATCCACAGAATAAATAAGGAATGTAGATCATCATCCAGTCTCACATAGTACTTCGGGGAACAACCCGATAAATATCTAGTACAACGGTTCAACAGACCAGAAAGTAAAAGACTGAAATAAATAAATGAAAGCTGAGCATGAACATGGATGCTCAAGAGAAGTCTTCAGCTAAGACCTCGTCCTCGGATGGTGGTACAACTCCTGGATCAGCTCCTGCTCCAGTCCCGTAGATCTCGGGATAAACTACGTCTGCAAAATCTGGGGAACAAAATCCGGATCCAGGTCCTCAGGGGACATAGCAAGGTACAAGAAAGAACATGCCAATAAATACAGATAAGCAGTGCAGCAATTAAATAACTAAAGGAACAATGGGTAACTATATAACCATCTAAGTGTAAATGCAAGTGAGAGCATCACTAGTCTCAGGCTGAGCCACTACAAGCTCTGTGTCGGGGAGCCGGTAGCGGTAATAACCGGTAGTGGGTCAGGCTCTGCTACGAGAGCCTACGACCTCTCAATAATAGAAGATATACATAAATACAGCCTGTAGCCTGTGTGTCTCTCCCCACCCAATGTAACCACGCGTATCATGACCACAACGTCTCATGCCCATGTCAAGCGCGATCATAGCTAATGCAACCAGTCATAAAGTATCTAATAGTATAATGTCCATGTCCTATATCCTATACAGAATCACCACGACTATCTCAGGAAAATCCTGTCTCATGAATAGTGTCCAGTGTCCTGGGTCATAGAGTACTTGATAAGACAAGTACGAGAATAAAATGTCACGGATGTCCATCTCTAGATGACCGTACCCAACACTGCGTACAGTGTCGGCACCCGACTGATAATCGGACACTAAGTACGTCACACGGTCCTAGGTTGAGCATGCACAGCAATATATATAATAAGCAAGGAAAATAGATAACTAAGCTGCATAGAGTGGCAAGGTACACTTGCCTGATGTCCGAGTATCAACAACTGTCCTGGTATCAGTGGATCCGGTGGGGTCTACTCCAAAAGCTGTAATAAATATCACCAACAGTCTCAGAAGATGTCAAATAGCTGGAAATGCCTGTCCTTACGTCCAATTTGGACACAGGGGCAAAAAGGTCATTTTCGGGCCAAAGCGGGTTCCACATGTGGGCCCACTTTGCACCGGAAAGCGCGTCAGGGTCAAAGGTCTCCAAATTCCGCAAACTCAGTGTCTACAAGTCAGGAACGATGATACGAACCCAACGGAACTTCCAGAATTGGATTTCGATGAGCCGATCACAAAATCACCCGTCACGTGGAGCCGGTGGGGCCCACGATACGTGATTTCGTCAACGTCCTCAGAATCGAACCAAACTTGGCTCACAGGACCAGCGTATTACTACGGATCCGTTGGCGCAAGTTTCGTCTCGATCCGACGTGTGTACACGAAGTTACAGCGTGTTTCAGAATCGACAGATACGGGGTGTCGTCGGCGGATACGCGTTGATTCCGGGGTGCACGCACCTCCAAATCGACTTCTGCAAAATCCTACACGACCGTATCAACGTCGCGCACAGTTTGGTAAAGACCGCGTGCGACCAAGTCGTCCCGATTGACGGGGCGGACTCAGTTCCGGGGTGAAACAGGGCGTTGTTTTTCCTGTTTTTGGATCGCGGTGTACGATCACTACAGGACGCGATGCACCGAGCGAGTTGCACGGGCACCGAGAGGGTTATACAGTCTACGCATAGCAATCGACGGAATTGAAAACGGAGTTGCGATGAGGAAGAAACCGGTACCTGAACAGGGCCTGGTGAGTGCTGAATTCTGAGTGTCCGGAATCCAAATTGACGCGAGCCGAGTTCTGGTCACCGTGTCCGGATCGAGCTCCTGTCCGTGTCCGTCGCTCGCATCCTGGTCGACCGACGGAGAGGAGATCTTGATGGCTACGGCGAAGTCGGCAGCGGCTTGGGGCTGCTGTCGAGCCGCTCGGAGGTTCAGCGGGGTCTCGGGCTGGATGGGTGATCGAGCGGCGATGAATCGGCAGGTCGACGTCGGCGTGTCCCTGGGCGGTGGCGGAGTCGCTGTGAGGCGGTGGCGCTGGGGGCCTAGGTTCGTCGATGGGCTGAGGGAGTCTCGGCGTCGGGGGTTCGTCGATGGGCTGAGGGAGTCTCGGCGTCGGGGGTTCGTCGATGGGCTGTGGGAGTCTCGGCGTCGGGGGTGGCGTCGGCTTCCAGCAGGATCGGCGGTGGGGATCAAGGGTTTCGGCAACTATGAGTTGGGAGAAGATGACGTCGCGGCGGCTAGGGCTGGGCACGAACGCCGAAGGGGAGATTTTATAGGCTATGCACAGTAAAATCCGGCGGCTAGGGTTTCCCTTGCGGGTTTCGGGTGGGTTTGGTTTGGTTCGCAATCCAAATAGCTAATGGTCCTCGATACGTTGCTCCGGTGTTCGATAAATTCACCGAAAAATGCCATGCGTCCGGTTCTCCATTATACACCATAAATTTTTACTTCCAGAACATTTTAACTCCATTTAGTCACACTTAAAATTATTTAACCCACAAACCTCAGTGATAAATTCCAGAAAAATACCGAAAATACGAAAAATTATATAAATCTTATTTCTGAAATTTAGGGTGTTTACACTAGGATATTGGGTCCATACTCTATGTAACTAGGCTATACTAGCTATGTTAGAATACTAGGATAACAACAAAATATTGCATCATAAGATACGCAAGTTATTAGATATAAAAATACTATTATATATATATATATATATATATATATATATATATATATATATATATATATATATATATATATATATATATATATATATATATATATATATGTCACGCCCCAGTCCCAAAAATACGTAGGACTAGAACACGTAAGCATGTCAGCCGCATGGATATGACAACTCCAATATATGGAAACCAAATCCATACGTACGCTGTAATATGAATATCAATCCACAAGTGGTATAAACATATGTCACAAGTCACAGGGTATAATCTAGATCTCATCCATGAAAAAAAAAAATAAACAGTATCTATGAAACTAGATCTCAATAAGAAGTATCTAAGGATGATAGTTGGATGGAAACAAATCCACTACCAACTCAAATGGAAAAAGTAAATACAATATAAGTACCACTCACTCAAACAATATAAGTACCAGCTATCAATCACGGCTCGAAGAGAAGACATCCACGAAGCATACCCAACCATCCAAATCCGCGCTCCTGCAAATACTCAAGAACAGGTACACCTGGCAGCGGACCAGGTCCTCAGAGGGACATAACAAGATACTTAAACACATGCCAATAAAGTACTGAAATAAATATCCAATGGGTCGTCTAACCGTCTAAAGTGAATGCAGTTTAAGAACAAGTTTCCCAACGCGTGGGCTATCTGGCTAAAATGGGATTGGCATTGTTCTCTTGGAGATCCAGGGGCCTACAAAGGCACGGCGTCTTTCGAACACCGGAGGCCCGCCAAGTAGTATATATAGAGGTCATCATGACCGCGCATCTCTGGCGGAGCGTACGGGTTACACAAGAAAAGTGCAACGGAGCCCACACGCCTTACTTGTTGTTCTCCCCACCCCATGCTCTAAGCATGTCACATCCATGACACGATAATACCTCTAATAACTGCCAAGTCTACTAGCATGCAAAGTTTCTAACAGCAGTTATTCCTAACGCATGGCCCACACGTACAGGAGGCCAACCTGCACGCAAGTCCGTGATCTACATGAGACTCACAACTCGTGTAACAACTGTGTCACGGCCAATGAACCTAAAGATGCTACATGATGATGGGGTGGTCTCTTAAACAGGGTCAATGCAAATACATAAATAAAAACATACCGCGACGACACTGTCGTGCGCATTTTATATAACAGTTAAAATATATGAAAAGACAGAAAATAAAGATGCATGCAACATATGGAATAAAAATAACAGTACAATGGCAAGGTATACTTGCCTGGCCAGAAGACTGCGATGTACCAATAACCTGCTCCAAAAGTCGCACAGAATAAATCCAACATCCTATGTACATATAATATAATATAAATAAATTATTAGTCATTACACACACAACAATATTTACACTGGACTCAGGGGGTACCCTAGGGGTAGCACTAGTCATCTAACACGGTCAATTACGCGTTGAATTACGCGGGGTCATATCTTCAAGTGTTGTACACAATCAGACAGTCAACTGACAGGTGTCTACGCCAGTACGTTAATGTACGCAAGGCGGACAATTCATAAGTTCTTAGGGTCAACATGGTCAGGGCAAGTTCGGGACGGTTCACGGTGTCCTAGGGTCGTATAGTCCAATTATGTATAGTCAACATAGTATTTAATTACTTACAATTTAGGTACATATCATGTATATATATATTTCTATATAACACCCAATTATTCCTACCACTTGAATACATGTACTAAGTATCTATATAAATGTATACCAATGGTAATATATGTGTACGCGTACATATACGTACACACATCTGGGTTCACCGACTTAGGACCTGGTGTCAACTAACAACCAATAAGCAATACTAATATCCTACTGGCATACACACAAGCACATATAAAAGAGGAAGATGGACAAGTCCGTACCTCGAGGTACGCGTACGGGTGCGATGGTGGGATTGACGACGATGATTATGTCGATGCTCAAGGTGAAGATGGCAGTGTTGATCATGACGTTCTGGAAACCACTTTCCATTCCAAAGTCCGCAATTAAGCTTGACAATGGAACTTTCCTTTGGTTTTTCTGAAAGATTCAACTCAGGAAGACCATTAGCCATAACTGGAGTCTGAGATGATGCAATAGGTGAAGAAGGCAAGATGTTATCATCTGTCAAACTTTTAGTAACTTCTTTCAAAAGTAGCTGCCTATATAACTCAGCAGTTCTTGATGCATACTTTGATTCAATTTCAAATGCCATCATCTTCAGCTGCTTTGGAGACCATGAGTCCAAATTCGTAGACC
Source organism: Iris macrosiphon (assembly GCA_036927795.1). NCBI lineage: Eukaryota > Viridiplantae > Streptophyta > Magnoliopsida > Asparagales > Iridaceae > Iris > Iris macrosiphon. The sequence goes on from JAYESA010000005.1 coordinate 278,705,955, forward strand.
TGACGAAGCTAATGTGGACGTCGATGCTCCGATGGACTGTCGAGCAATCGATGTAGAGGGAGATCCCGTACGTCACCGACGCCCACGTCGGGTTCCTCGCGTTGCAATCGAAGCACATCTTGTTCTTCGGCCGAGATCTGAGCTTCTGAATACCGCGTTCTTATCGGAGTATCCGCCGGATGCCATGGACAGAGTCCCCGGGCTCAGGCGGGTTCCAGGGAAGGAGGAGGTGGAGCACAGGGAGAGGGAAGAGGTAAAGAGGTTAGAGAAGAGGAGGGTGGTCGACTGCTCGGTAGAGGTCGTGGGTTGCAGTTCCGGCGGGTGGCTTCCGGCGAGGGGGATGTGGAAGTTGATGAACATAGGGTGATGGGGTCGTGCGGTGGCCGACGAGGTGGAGGCTTGGGTCTCCGGTTGGCTGGTTGTAGAAAGGAAGGAGATGGAGAGGGATGAGGAGATCGGCTCGCCGGACTCGTATAGCTTCTCCACCTCGACCGCTTCGCTGGACGCGGTGCCCATGGCCGTCGCTGTCGCCAGTGGGAAAGAATGGGGCGGAGTACAGTTACCGAGGGGTGAGAATAAGAGAAGGAGAGGAGAGGTCTGGGTCTGCTAGGTGGAGCTCCGGTGAAGGACGAACGGGGAGGGAAGGGATGATGAACAGGATCTCAGGGGAGAAGTCGGCGGAATTGTGTATTTAGGTTTAGATGTTTAGGAAATTAGAGAAAGGGGATATTTATATATGTGTAAGGGGATGGGTTTGACCTAGGGAAATTTAACCTTGGTCAACATCCTCTTGGGTTGGCCTTGGTCTACAATCCTTGGAGTGGGTCTTGGGCTCACTTGAGGATGTTGGGCTATAAATTACAATTATTTAATTGCAATGGTTGGATTAAAATAGGAGGGCGATGTTGCGCGTTGCACATGCTGAAAATTACAGGAAAAAAATCCACGAGAAGGGAAAAATAGATTTCCTTATGAATTGTCCAATGGTGGAGATACCTAAATGCATTTTTGCATAAAAGTCCCCCAACAATTAAAAAATTGCACAAAGGCGGAAATTGGATTTAATTAATTAAATCGAAACGCGTACGATGTTCTAGAATTAATTAGGAGTACATGGGATTAAATCAGGCGGGACACAATTGTCAGGGGCGTAGAGGGAACAGTGTAGAATATTAATAAAATTCGGTTTGCACAAAACGGTCAAGATTGTGTCCCTAATTTCGATTGGGACGCACAAGGGTACAAAATTGGAAATTTATTTATAATTAATAAATAACGTCTGTGAAGTTTATTGTGCGACTAAAATGTAGCACAAGAAAGCAATATTATAAGTTGCACAAGGGTCAGAATAGTAGGCGGGCATGTCTAGGATGAGATTGTGAAGTTTCTAGATAGGCAATGGCTAGTGAGGTACTCCAATTATCGAAGCACGGTAAGGTGCGCTACACATTATTTAACTATTGCATAATTAAATAAAAGCCGTGTTCTAATTCTAATTGGGTTCAAACTAACCCTAATTTCACTATCTAAGCCAGGTAGCCCTAATTTTAGGTGAGGGGGTTTACAATCTACCCAACTTAAAATAATTTTGTCCTCAAAATTAAACTAGGGTAGGGTATCTCTACCTAACCTTACTTGATTACAGTATAAAGAATTCTCCTTGAGTTAACATGGTAGTTTCTACCCAACTTAGAATTTACCCATCTATTATCTAAGGCTATACATCTAAGAAGGCTATGTCCTAATTTATTTAATCATGCTATTGAATCCTCAAGGTCCTTTAACACCAAACATATCCTCTATGATATGCCCTTAATCATTTATAAAAGATAGACACCAAACAATATGATTGGCCTATGGGGAATATCTAGTACTATCTATATATCAAACTTATACCAAGCAAGATATTTCGTCTTTTTGAAATGAGAAAAGACGTAGATCAATAAATAAAGAGTTTAAGGGAGAGGTAATAGAATGCAAGTATGGGGATCAAGGCGCTTTAAAGAATTCAATTGGGAATTGTCAAAGTAGTTGTGGATTGAAGATCCTGTTTGGTAAATCCGTATTCGCATGCTCGTATTAGTACAGTTATGTAGCTGATACGATACGCTTAGACATGTCTAGGGCAAGTATATTCGTCTACTAATCACTATATATCTCAATCCACGAAAAATAGTATTGCGGAGGGCGAACCAAGCGCACTAAGGTTAGCTAGGCCTTAATACACTGATCCTGAAATGTATTCTTGTGCGCGCCCAATAATACATATGTCATGAACAAGCTCGATAAGGAATAAGCTTGCAAAAACTAGGCTATAATAGCAGCATAAGTCAAGGTAGTACAGCAAATATGAATACGCTAGATTATGATGATAGAAGGTTCAAATTAATTCAAAAACAACATAAGCAACAATAGTAAAAAGACTCTATAATCTCTACAGTTATCATACAACCTTCTTGTCTAAGTCGCTAGTCGACCAAATAGGGGCATGGACCTCTAAATTCTATCGTCCGAATAACCACTGTCATCTTATGCTAGCATACAATTAATGTTATCTTCTTATGCAAGTCTAAAGTCGGTGTCAATTGGTTATACTTCACCAATGGATTAAGAGGACTGTGTGATACTAGGTGGTGAGGTATGCTAGCCAACTTAAAATAATTTAACTACTATTGTATTGTCTTAAGGATACCGTAGAAGCTCCTATTAAGGTCTACGAAAAGGGGTCTTGGTACTTTATTGGGGTATCCTTTTCTATTAAATAGGTCATGGTCATCTTACATCTTAGTCATAGTGCTCATAGAACAAGCGTCAATCGTAGGAATATAAGAGTTACTGGCCGTCAAAGGGAAAGAGGATATAACCTACATTGAGATGGGGTACAAGTTACATGATTTAAAACTAAGGTATAACCATAAAATTATAATCTAGGTGACTGCTCAACTATCAAGTTCTAACTACAAGGCACGTAATTCAAAATTCAAGATCGCAACTATTACTTTAGCAAACCATATATCCTATCATATAATACCATCACTTGGTCTTTAATTAGAGGGGTCAAGTGGCACGAGCTGAAGGATTAAGAAAAGAAGAACATAATTTACTCGTCGCGCAATTAACGAACGTTAAGGTCGCAGAGGATCAATATGAAATTTAAAATAGGGGACTCTATATAATATCATGGTTCTCTAGGGGAAAGGGTACTAGTTGCTATGTTCGAGGCTTGATTAAGGAAAAGGTTAATCACATTCCTCTAGGCTTCCTAGGGTGCTGTCTACTAATAATAAGGCAATGATCTAAATTTGTAGTTTTCTAATACTTGTCTAACTGTGTAGGTTAGGTTCAGTCCTAATGTTCAATATTGGTTCCCCATTGGTCCCTCTATACTAGGGTCAAACATTATGGTAAACTTCTAACTACTCTAGTAGTGTCTATACTACTCTCAAGTCCTCATAATACATCAGGGGGTAATGGTAAACCAATTCTAGAGAGAAGGAATTCTAGGCTTCACTAGACATCCTAAACTTAGTGGTGTGTCTATATTCTCGTTGTATTCTTAGCAGGTGTGCTACCCTAATTATCATCCAAATAACAGGGGTTCCTATATTCTAGCAGAAGTCTATACTCAAAAAACTATTATGGAGGTACAGGAATCAAGCAGGATACAATTGTTCAAATAGAACAGATAGGAGGAAGATGAATCATAGTCAATTGTGGATGAGATCCTATATTCTAGTCCTAGGTGCAGGCTTGTTCGGTACAGTAACGTAACCGAGACAATATACTCTCGACCTGCATGGGCCACCAAAAAAATATGTCACGCCCCAGTCCCAAAAATATGTAGGACTAGAACACGTAAGCATGCCAGCCGCATGGATATGGCAACTCCAATATATGGAAACCAAATCCACACGTACGCTGTAATATGAATATCAATCCACAAGTGGTATAAATATATGTCACAAGTCACAGGGTATAATCTAGATCTCATCCATGAAAAAATAAAAATAAACAGTATCTATGAAACTAGATCTCAATAAGAAGTATCTAAGGATGATAGTTGGATGGAAACAAATCCACTACCAACTCAAATGGGAAAAGTAAATACAATATAAGTACCACTCACTCAAACAATATAAGTACCAGCTATCAATCACGGCTCGAAGAGAAGACATCCACGAAGCATACCCAACCATCCAAATCTGCGCTCCTGCAAATACTCAAGAACAGGTACACCTGGCAGCGGACCAGGTCCTCAGAGGGACATAACAAGATACTTAAACACATGCCAATAAAGTACTAAAATAAATATCCAATGGGTCGCCTAACCGTCTAAAGTGAATGCAGTTTAAGAACAACTTTCTCAATGCGTGGGCTATCTGGCTAAAATGGGATTGGCATAGTTCTCTTGGAGATCCAAGGGCCTACAAAGGCACGGCGTCTTTCGAACACCGGAGGCCCGCCAAGTAGTATATATAGGGGTCATCATGACCGCGCATCTCCGGCGGAGCGTACGGGTTACACAAGAAAAGTGCAACGGAGCCCACACGCCTTACTTGTTGTTTTCCCCACCCCATGCTCTAAGCATGTCACATCCATGACACGATAATACCTCTAATAACTGCCAAGTCTACTAGCATACAAAGTTTCTAACAACAGTTATTCCTAACGCACGACCCACTCGTACAGGAGGCCAACATGCACGTAAGTCCATGATCAACATGAGACTCACAACTCGTGTAACAACTGTGTCACGGCCAATGAACCTAAAGATGCTACATGATGATGGGGTAGTCTCTTAAACAGGGTCAATGCAAATACATAAATAAAAATATACCGCGACGACACCGTCGCGCGCATTTTATATAACAGTTAAAATATATGAAAAGACAGAAAATAAATATGCATGCAACATATGGAATAAAAATAACAGTACAATGGCAAGGTATACTTGCCTGGCCAGAAGACTGCGATATACCAATAACCTGCTCCAAAAGTCGCGCAGAATAAATCCAACATCCTATGTACATATAATATAATGTAAATAAATCATTAGTCATTACACACACAACAATATTTACACTGGACTCAGGGGGTACCCTAGGGGTAGCACTAGTCATCTAACACGGTCAATTACGCGTTGAATTACGCGGGGTCATATCTTCAAGTGTTTTACACAATCAGACAGTCAACTGACAGGTGTCTACGCCAGTACGTTAATGTACGCAAGGCGGACAATTCATAAGTTCTTAGGGTCAACATGGTCAGGGCAAGTTCGGGACGGTTCACGGTGTCCTAGGGTCGTATAGTCCAATTATGTATAGTCAGCATAGTATTTAATTACTTACAATTTAGGTACATATCATGTATATATATATTTCTATATAACACCCAATTATTCCTACCACTTGAATACATGTACTAAGTATCTATATAAATGTATACCAATGGTAATATATGTGTACGCGTACATATACGTACAAACATCTGGGTTCACAGACTTAGGACCTGGTGTCAACTAACAACCAATAAACAATACTAATATCCTACTGGCATACACACAAGCACATATAAAAGAGGAAGATGGACAAGTCCGTACCTCGAGGTACGCTTACGGGTGCGATGGTGGGGTTGACGACGATGATTATGTCGATGCTCAAGGTGAAGATGGCAGTGTTGATCATGACGTTCTGGAAACCACTTTCCATTCCAAAGTCCGCAATTAAGCTTGACAATGGAACTTTCCTTTGGTTTTTCTGAAAGATTCAACTCAGGAAGACCATTAGCCATAACTGGAGTCTGAGATGATGCAATAGGTGAAGAAGGCAAGATGTTATCATCTGTCAAACTTTTAGTAACTTCTTTCAAAAGTAGCTGCCTATATAACTCAGCAGTTCTTGATGCATACTTTGATTCAATTTCAAATGCCATCATCTTCAGCTGCTTTGGAGACCATGAGTCCAAATTCGTAGACCTGACGAAGCTAATGTGGACGTCGATGCTCTGATGGACTGTCGAGCAGTCGATGTAGAGGGAGATCCCGTACGTCACCGACGCCCACATCGGGTTCCTCGCGTTGCAATCGAAGCACATCTTGTTCTTCGGCCGAGATCTGAGCTTCTGAATACCGCGTTCTTATCGGAGTATCCGCCGGATGCCATGGACAGAGTCCCCGGGCTCAGGCGGGTTCCAGGGAAGGAGAAGGTGGAGCACAGGGAGAGGGAAGAGGTAAAGAGGTTGGAGAAGAGGAGGGTGGTCGACTGCTCGATAGAGGTCGTGGGTTGCAGTTCTGGCGGGTGGCTTCCGGCGAGGGGGATGTGGAAGTTGATGAACATAGGGTGATGGGGTCGTGCGGTGGCCGACGAGGTGGAGGCTTGGGTCTCCGGTTGGCTGGTTATAGGAAGGAAGGAGATGGAGAGGGATGAGAAGATCGGCTCGCCGGACTCGTATAGCTTCTCCACCTCGACCGCTTCGCTGGACGCGGTGCCCATGGCCGTCGCTGTCGCCAGTGGGAAAGAATGGGGCGGAGTACAGTTACCGAGGTGTGAGAATAAGAGAAGGAGAGGAGAGGTTCGGGTCTGCTAGGTGGAGCTCCGGTGAAGGACGAACGGGGAGGGAAGGGATGATGAACAGGATCTCAGGGGAGAAGTCGGCGGAATTGTGTATTTAGGTTTAGATGTTTAGGAAATTAGAGAAAGGGGATATTTATATATGTGTAAGGGGATGGGTTTGACCTAGGGAAATTTAACCTTGGTCAACATCCTCTTGGGTTGGCCTTGGTCTACAATCCTTGGAGTGGGTCTTGGGCTCACATGAGGATGTTGGGCTATAAATTATAATTATTTAATTACAATGGTTGGATTAAAATAGGAGGGCGATGTGGCGCGTTGCACATGCTGAAAATTACAGAAAAAAATCTACGAGAAGGGAAAAATAGATTTCCTTATGAATTGTCCAATGGTGGAGATACCTAAATGCATTTTTGCATAAAAGTCCCCCAACAATTAAAAAATTGCACAAAGGCGGAAATTAGATTTAATTAATTAAATCGAAACGCGCACGATGTTCTAGAATTAATTAGGAGTACATGGGATTAAATCAGGCGGGACATAATTGTCAGGGGCGTAGAGGGAACAGTGTAAAATATTAATAAAATTCGGTTTGCACAAAACGGTCAAGATTGTGTCCCCAATTTCGATTGGGACGCTCAAGGGTACAAAATTGGGAATTTATTTATAATTAATTAATAACGTCTGCGACGTTTATTGTGCGACTAAAATGTAGCACAAGAAAGCAATATTATAAGTTGCACAAGGGTCAGAATAGTAGGCGGGCATGTCTAGGATGAGATTGTGAAGTTTCTAGATAGGCAATGGCTAGTGAGGTACTCCAATTATCGAAGCACGGTAAGGTGCGCTACATATTATTTAACTATTGCATAATTAAATAAAAGCCGTGTTCTAATTCTAATTGGGTTCAAACTAACCCTAATTTCACTATCTAAGCCAGGTAGCCCTAATTTTAGGTGAGAGGGTTTACAATATATATATATATATATATATATATATATATATATATATATATATATATATATATATATATATATATATATATATATATATATATATAGTACTCCTAGCCAAACTAATGCTAAGTGGATACCTTGGCTTTGAACCAAATACGGTATCATACCACCTACACACCCATCTTGATATACAAACGCAATACCTTGAGTATAAACCAATACCTTGACATTATCTTGGTATCACAAGGTAATACAATATCTAACATTAGCTAACTAACCAACATACCTTACTATACACTAACATGCACTTAAACTTATAACAATAATATACCAACTAACATAACTAACATACCCATCCGATATTCAATACCCATACCCAAGATACCTCAACTCTCATTACCTTGTTGTAACTCAAGGTAAACTAGAAATAATACTAATAAATGCTAACTAGTGCTTATATATATATATATATATATATATATATATATATATATATATATATATATATATATATATATATATATATATACTTAACTCACTAACAATATATACATAACTAACTATCAATATAAACTAACTTAGCTTATTAACTAGCTTAACTTAACTTATCTACAACTTAATTTCTAAGCACTCAAACTACTGCTGCTTATTGCTACTGCTTCTGCTTATCGCTACTGCTGCTTACTGCTGCTGTATCTGCTTATTGGAGCTCATGTATGATCTTCGAGTGGTGGGTGAGCAGATTTCGGCGGTACCAATTTACTGCGATAATCAAGCGACTGCAGCGGTGGCATCAAATAATCTCTTCAATGGTAAGAAGATGACTGTGCGACTGAGGCACTGGGCAGTGAATGATCTTATCAAGACCAGAGTCATTATTGTGATTAATTTTCGGAGCCAGGAAAATCTGGCCGATCCGTTCATCAAAGGTCTAAAGCGCCAGCTGGTCGAGGATACAGCAATCAAGATGGGCTTGAAGATATTCTGATATTGTGTCTTTGTAATTCTACCATTTAGTTTTATGCTATTAGTTCAAAAAAAAATCTACTGGGCATCTAGCTATTGGTTCAAGGGAGGATCAATGACTGGGAGAATATCAGGAACAATGGGTAGTCCTTTAAGATATTGAGGTGTTACAGACCCTGAACCACTATTGTTTTCTAATTGTTCTTTTTTGTAGAACAAGTCCTGTGGGAGGATGGCTTAGATGCCTTAATGATTTATCAGGCATTTTGAATGTCTGGTGTGCTTAAAAGGAAGCACGGTAATGCAGCACTACAAATGAGCGTAAGGTCTCCATGCTACAGTGGGTGATACCACCAAGATGTTGACATAAAGTGGTCACAGTCAACCTGATTCTGATAATCGTCAAACATCAGATGAATCAGATCCAGAACACAGATAAAGCAGATACTCGATGCAAAGTATATCAACTCCGTCAGTACCAAAGTCAGACTCTGCAACAGCTATTGGTTTCATATTGAAATATAATCTTTCATTTATTTGAGTCTAGGACTGATGTAAGCTAAGACATACTGACAAATCCCAAGTACTTATACCCAGATACTTAGTCCACTCAAATGAACCAAAGAACCTATCCACCAAATCAGGCCATATTCATTTATAAAGTCAACCATACTAAGAGACCGAACTCGGGCCGAACTCGTGTCGAACTCGTACCGAACTCAGTTGCCCTTTTGGTATAAAATCAACCAGTTTAATAGCTCCCGATTTTTTGGTCCAACGGTTGAAATTTTGAATTAAACCCCATCCGAATTCTGGCCGAATTATGTTTGCCTATAACCTATAAATATGATTGGAATTCTTATTCTTACCAACTCAACTATTCTTAATTCTTCTATTATATTATGAGCAAACCTCTAAGCTTTAACTTTTCCATCTCAAAGAGCAACTCCCTAGCCTTCCTAGTGCCAAGTGTGATCCCGGTCTAGAAGTCTTCTGAGTTGTAAAGAGCTTTGTTCCGATAGTTACTCTCTCTATCAAGCTGTGAAGTTGCAATACTGCGGATCAAAACTTGTGGTGTAAAAAAGTGGCAAGCCTTCAGATCAAAGCTTGTGATTCACTATTGGTGATTATAGTGGAGAAACTCTGAGCTTGAGTTCTCGGGATTGGACTATTCCTCTCAGAGGAAAATTAGTATACATCTTGGTGTTTGCGTTTGATTTCTCTCTTACTCTATTGCATATATTCATAACACTGCTAGTAGTATTCTTATATATGAGATATATTCTAACTGCTAGTAGTTTATCACCATTTCATGCCATAGAATTATATTTTAACAGGTGATTTTATTTTGCTCCATACATAAACTCTTTTCACCCCCATCTAGAGTTGCCATACACGGTCCTACAATTAGTATCAGAGCAGGTAGTCTCTTATTTAGTTTCTGATCTCAATTGCTCCTACAATTGGTATAAGAGCGGTTACTCTTCGTATTATAACTTTTACTTTTATATAGGAACTTTTACTCATACCAATTGCTCCTATAATCAGAGCAGGTACTCTTATATTGGAACTATTACTGACATCAATTGCTCCACAATTGGTATCAGAGAAGATAGTCTCTTAATTATTTTCTGATCCAAACTACTCTTTCAATTGGTATCAGAACAAGTGCTCTCTTTATATAGATATTACTGATATTATTTGTTCCTCAATTGGTATCAAAACTGGTACTTTTTATATGAGAACCACTGCAAGTTCTCTTGATTATCGGATTAACATCCAAAGAGTATAACATATGGCAACAATAAGATTACTATTTCCCATCAATGGTCAAAGCCAACTTCTTGAGTAGCCACCTGTTTTTAACAGCACTAAATATTTATTTTGGAAAATGCATATGAGTGCTTTTTCTAAAATCTCTTGGCTTTAACTTATGGACTTACATTACTAATGATTACAAAAGAGTTGACAAAGCAGATAATGAATATACCGTAGATAAAAAAAAAGCAGCAAGCGATGATGCAAAGGCAATGTACATGCTCTACTGTACTCTAGAAGAAGACAAATTCAAACTTATCTCCAAGTGCAAAATATCATATGAGATATGGAGAATGCTGGAAGCAACTTATGGAGACAAAGAAGAAATTGAAGAAGAACCTCATAATGTTATAAGCTTATACCAAAATAAAGAAGCTACAAGTACAAAAAAAGATGCAGACATTCAATGCAAAAATAATGACAACAAGAAAAAAGATGTTGCAAACTTATGCCCAAGTAAAATTATAGCAATCAATGCAAGCATCCAGTACGAAAATGACAAAAACCTTCAACATACGACAAACTTGTGCTTAATGGTAAGCGAGGTAAAAGATGACTTACTAATAAAAGATATTTCGTATGATGAATTATCTAATATTTTTAATGATTTGTTTGAAGACTATAATAAGCTTAGAAATAACTATAAGCAAGCTCGAAAAGGTATCAAATCTTATCATCTTAAGAATGATCAGCTTATTTGCTTACTTAAGGAAGCTAGAGAAAACTCCTCTTCTAATGAATCTATTGAAATCTCCAAACTTGAGCTTAGCCTACAAGAAGCTCTTGACTGCTATGATGGAAGAAATCAAGAAAATGATAAACTTAAGGAGGACTTAAAACAGGAAAAGGAGAAGTATTCTAATGCCTCACTTAAGATAGATGCTTTTACTGCTAAATATGATGATTTATATACCGCCTCTAAAAAGTTAGAGATTAGATTGGGAAAGAATGTCGTACAACCTACTACTCAGTCTAACACGAGACACATGGCTAAAAAAAAGAGCACTCACAATAAGATACCAGCAAGCAAACCAAATGTTCCACACTATCATGCATGTAGAACACAACATACTTCACATTATCATGCATTCTATTACAAATATTCATGCAAGACACGTCACACCACTTCACATACTCATCCTTCTATGCCCAACACAAATGCCAATGCTATATGTCATTATTGTGGTTTAAAATGACACATTACACATCAGTGTAAGGCTAGAAAATTGGTTGATATGAATATGTATAAGTGGATTCCTAAGCTAACAAATACGGATCCAAATCCTGGATACCAAATTCATGATTTAATAATATAGGTGGAACGATTTGCGGCAAGACGTAATGGTAAAGGAGAAAGTTAGTGATTGTAAAAATCCAAATGGATATTCTCATGGCAATTGCACCAACAACAAAAACATGACTATTAAGTCATTATGGTAACACAATTTTTATATTTATAGTAGTATATTGTACTCATTAAATATGGTAGTTCAATTATTATTTAAATGTGTATGAAGAAAACTTTTGCTAAATAATTCTTTAATATTATGCTCTAAAGGTATATAAAGTATTGTTAAATAGCCTAAAGGTTCCTTCTGCCAATAAGGTGTAAACATCCTTAAGCGATACGGTACTTAAGTGTCTTCAGACCACCGCTAGCTGGGAACCGGCCCCTACAACTAATTAATAATAACAAAAATACCTCAATGAGTAATAATATATAAAGAGTTGTTTACAAAACGTTTCCTAAATACGATTATTCATTCATTCAGTAATTGATTGCTATAAATTTTGTTAAAAGACTTTTCTAAATAGAAATGACTGATAGATAGACTGTCATATTTATAGAATTGTTTTATACTTGTCACTTATATGTTTTTATAGCTTTTATAAGCATACTAAAAAACTTATTTTTCAAAATCTTGAGCCATCAGAACTCGGACATAGTTCAGTCTGAACTCGGTCCGAATACGGTTCAAGTATTTTTATATAGCAGTAGAAGTCGCGGATTTGATCTCATTACTTCATCCTCTCAAAACCCTTCTTCTCAAAACGGAGAATCAAACCCTTACTCCAAAACCCTAGTTTTGTAATCCCCTTCCTTAAGGCTTATTCTCTCTCAACTTGAGATTTAAGGCTCTTGATGAGATTATCCTTCATCCCCTTCAATCTTTTTAAGGTACAATTTTCACATTCTCAAACCCTTATTCATGGCTTCTAAATTTAGGAAAAATAAGAGAAAATCAAATAAAGCTTCCTCTTCTCAACCCTCTAGTGATGATGCTACATATTCCTCACTTTTTCCAAATATTCCAAATCCAGGAGAATATGATGATTGTATTTTTTACTTCTATTGATACTTCAAACCTATGGTTCAATAATTTTGTGCAAAAAAATATTTGCAAGGGCAATCCTATTAACTTTACTACTTTTTATGTCCAAAAACCTAAACTTGTAGAATTCTATCTTCATCGTCTAGTCAAAACTAGAAAATCCATATATTTGAATGTCATTCGTATGTTTTATTGTAATCTATCTCATGATCAATGGTCTATCTCTTCGAGAGTAGATGTAATCGATATTGAATTTAACGATACAACTTTGGGTAAAATTCTTGAAATCCCTAACGAAGGAGATGCCCTAGTTGAGATCGACAAACTCAATCTCAGAGACGACATCACTCTTGACTCTTTCAGGGACATACTTTGTACCCCACATCGTTGTCCTGACGGAAAGTTTCATGCTCGTTATTTTAACCAATACTTTTACGAACTTCACTGTATCATATACTCTGTTATCATTTTCAAGCAAACCTCCAAAGATGATGTGACCTATAGGGAGATTTCTGCTTTATATCACTTCTACACATTCGCTCCCTTTAGCCATTCTAAAACTATGATTCGGCAGACGATTGACTGTTGTAAACACAAATGTCAACTTTCTTATGTCATGTATCTACCACTCATCTTTGAGCACTTCCACATTCTTATGGAAGAACCCACTTATCTATCTGAGCCAGCCTACCTGACTAAAGCCCGCAGGAATCAGCCTATTTCTCTTATTTCTGATGAAGATGACTCATCTGATTCTGATGCACCACCTGATCCAGCCCCAGCTCCTCCTGCTCCAACTCCTACTCCTTCATCCTCTGCATAGCCTGCTACCTTGGACTCTATCCAGGAGATGTTTCACGAGTAATTCTGGTTGCAAAATGAGATGATAGTTGCTCAACACCAAGAGCAGAACACTATAATTATCACTCTGTTTCACGACCAGTCTTATCGCACCACTCTTCAGGCTCACACATTAGCCAACTCCTTAGTAGATCTTCAGTATCACCTAGCCCATCATCCTACTGCACCTCACCTAGTGGCTCGTGATCCTTCCCGCCCAGGCTACAGGATCGATGATCCATTTGTTTAGCAGTACTTCGACCCTACCGGAGCATACTTTGACGATCACCCGCCTGCTGATGCTGTTGATGATGATCTGTGATGATGTTTTATATTTCTTATGGCTATATGGATGTATTAAATTTTTTTTTCACTAAACTAAAAATATTTGCTTAAAATGTTCAAATATTTATGCTATTTGCTAGTGCTAGTCTTGTTATTTATTCTGATTAAAACAATGCATGCTATTATTTTTGGTTAATTTATTAAAAAAATGCATGGTACTTTTATCTGGTTATTATGTCTATTTCTTCAATTTGTCATAATCACTCATTACGGGGAAGTTATTATTTCCCACTATGATATTTTGACAAAGGGGGAGAAATAACAAAATATGTGACGATTATAGTTGATGATATATAGTTGATGACATATAACTGTGATATATTTATATCTATTTTGTTGACATATCTGCACCTAATTTTGATATAAAGAAATGTCAAGTTACATGTCTTTTAAATGCTCCCGTTCAAAGGAAAGATCTACTTACGGGGGGGCTTTTTCTAAAAAGCTAGTTTTTAAAGGAAAGATCTATGTTTAAAAAAATTTCATCTATGTTTCAACTATTTGCATCAAAGTTTACATCAGACTCAACATATGTGGATTTTGGCATAGTTTGTCAATTATCATAATGGAGAAGATTGTTGACACAAAGTGGTCACAGTCAACCTGATTCTGATAATCTTCAAACATCAGATGAATCAGATCAAGAACACAGATGAAGCAGATACTCGATGCAAAGCAATCAACTCCGTCATTACCAAAGTCAGACTCTGGAACAGCTATTGGTTTCATATTCAAATATAATCTTTCATTTATTTGAGTCTAGGACTGATGTATGCTGAGTCGCACTGGCAAATTCCAAGTACCTATATCCAGATACTTAGTCCACTCAAATGAACCAAAAAACCTATCTACCTAATTATGCCACATTTATTTACAAAGTCTAACATACTAAAAGACCAAACTCGGACTGAACTCGTGCCGAACTCAGACCGAACTCGGTTACCCTTTTGGTATGAAATCAACAAGTTCAATAGCTCATGATTTCTTGGCCAAACGGTTAGAAATTTGAATTAAACCCCATCCAAATTCTGGCCAAATTTTGTTTGCCTACAACCTATAAATATGATTGGAATTCTCATTCTTACCAACTCAACTATTCTTAAGTCTTCTATCTTATTATGAGTAAACCTCTAAGCCTTAACTTTTTTTATCTTAAAGATCAACTCCCTAGCCTTCCTAGTGCCAAGTGTCATCTCGGTCTAGAAGTCTTCTGAGTTGTAAAGAGCTTTGTTCCAACAATTACTCTCTTTATCAAGCTGTAAAGTTGTGAGACTTCGGATCAAAACTCGTGGTATAAAGAAGTGGCAAGCCTTCGGATCAAAGCTTGTGATTCACTATTGGTGATTATAGTGGAGAAACTTCGAGCTTGAGTTCTCGGGACTGGACTAGTCCTCTCAGAGGGAAACCAGTATATATCTTGGTATTTACGTTTGCTTTCTCTCTTACTCTATTGCATATATTCATAACACTGCTAGTAGTATTCTTACACATGAGATGTATTCTAACTGCTATTAGTTGATCACCATTGTATGCCATAGAATTATATTTTAATATGTGATTTTATTTCGCTGCATACATAAACTCTATTCACCCCCCAACCCTCTAGAGTTGCCATACACGGTCCTACACAAGAGGTTCCTCGGTAAGGGTAATACCTCGGCTTCGTGAGCCATGTCACAGCGGCGTAGCACAGCACATAGGTAGGTAGCCTAATGCTGTAGAATAAAGAGTGTAGGCAACACTACAAAGAGGTCGATGTCCTCATATTACAGTGGTGTGACACCACAGAGATAAAAGATATAAATCATCGGCTACGTGAGCCATGTCACAGTGGCGTAACACCGCAAGGAAGCGCAAGACTTCATGCTAGATAGTTTGGCACTAAAAAGAGGTTAGGACCTCATGCTACAGTAGCATGACACCACGATGAGGTGTAGTCTCGGCTTTGGGCCATGTCATAGCGGAGTAGCACCGCAAGGAAGCTCAAGGCTTCATGCTAAGGACTCTTTAAAAGAACTTACCTAGAGTGTATGGAAAGAGATATAGGCCATCTCTTGAGGAAAAACTTTTAGACGCCCAA
Organism: Iris macrosiphon; assembly: GCA_036927795.1. NCBI lineage: Eukaryota > Viridiplantae > Streptophyta > Magnoliopsida > Asparagales > Iridaceae > Iris > Iris macrosiphon. The sequence continues at coordinate 278,721,862 of JAYESA010000005.1, forward strand.
AATACATACACAAAACCAGGCATGCACATGGCCTTTAATGTGCAATCGGAAGCACAGTTGATGTCATTGTATGAATGGAAAGAATTGCAGCTATGGTGCAGAATTCAAAGCTTAGTTCATTCTTGTATCATACTGTTGTTCGACCCATGCAAAAAGATTCAAGTCGAAGCAATATCTATCCTAATGCATGTTGGGCAGTCACTGTGAGGAACGCTCAACCCATATATATTGAGATATGTAAAGGATTGTTGGTAATTTTGCCTTTGGACTAGTAAAGATAGTCCCACATTGGCTACACCACCAAGTGGGTATCTCAATATAATATTTTGTATGAGTTAAGGTGTGCACATGGGGTGTGGTGGGACACATGGGTGCCATGTGGGGGTGTTTTCCTGGGAGAAAAAATGATTAACTTCTCATGAAAGCATTTATGCTTTTTGTCATGCTCTTGGATATTATTTTATAGGAGTTAAGCCCCAAAGGGGCTTAGCGACTCGGACTCGGACTCGGGATCAATGGTGCAAAGTGGCGCTTTGTTGTATATTGGAATTTTAATCCCACATCGGAAAGAAAAGAAGGATGGGCTTCCATCCTTCCCTATATAAAGAGCCATCTAGAATCCTTTTGAGACACACCAAAAGTTGAGAAAGATGAGTCCAAAGGAGTCCGTTAGAGTCACACAAAGAGGTGACTACGAGTGTTCCAAAAGTTTTCTTATGAACTTGCTGGCTCCTAGGAGCAGATCGTCAATAGAGGACGAATCTTGCTTTGAGCAACGGTGTTCTTCACCGTCCGAGCTAGAATAATTTTTTTATTCTGTCTTCTTCTCATTTTTCTTCTTGGTTCGTTCTATCTGATTACAACTGCATTTTGCAAGGAAGAACGAAGGTAGTTTTTATTTTATTGTAATTCTGTTCTGTTCTTCTACAACTGCGATTGCAAGAAAGAACAAGAAGTTTGGTTAATTCTGATTCTTTTGTAATCTTGAGAGAAAGTTGTAATCAGAATCCTTTTATAGTTCTTTGTGGAAATCAAGAATAGTCAGAGTGAAAACTTTTGTGTGAACCTCTGATCTCGACAACACGTTCTTCCATCTTTGGTTAAGCATCGGGACTAGCAGATAGTAGTTGATTGTGTTATGATAACTATTTTTTATGCACCTCACATTAAAGAAGTTCAAAAAAAAGGATCTCAAGTCTGCCAACCAAATTCTTTTATCATGTCCTATGAAAAAATTGATCATTTTGGGTATAAATTTGACTCAAGACCGAGAAATCTCAACTAAAAATTTGACATGCACATATGGAGTCAAATATGTCTATGGACGTCAAGGTGCAATGTGGATCGGGCGGCATGCAAACCGGTTCAGAACTGGCCAAAGAAAATCCAGGCTAGGTTGGGTCAAGCCAAGTAAAAGCTCAAAACTGGCCTGACCCACCTTATCTATGGGTCAGGTTAGGTTTCCTTATCCCACAACCGAGATCGACCCGGACTGGCTTGTGTTGGAAATCATACACCACAGCCAGATGCTCTGATACCAGACGTTGGGATCGGACACGTCATACAAGCGCTCTGATACCATGTCTGAAACCGACCTCAATAAAAATTTAGGCCAACCCACCTTAGATAACCAACCCCCGTTTAACAAACACCAAGCACAGATAAAGACAATGTATATGGTTGGTAAGTACGTCACATGGACAAATCTCAATCTATATAACTCAGATAAAATTATAAGATTGACAAAATCCAATGTTGAACCATTTTTTCTAATAGGTTCAACCCCCTCACCTCACTCAAGAAGAAGAAGAAATTACAATGAAGTCACTCATCCTATCCGTAGCAATCTCCTTGAATGAAGGTGATGACTCCTTGGTCAGATCTCATCTTCCTTCTGTCTCGGATGGCGAGTCCTAAGGTTCCCGTATCCATGACCCAATCGTCATCATGAAATATGCCACAAGGTTCCTCTGCGTCATTTTGGAACAAAAAATAAGAGTTCGGTTCAGACCCTGCAGAACGTTCTGGAACAAAACTACCAAGTTCTGTTCAAACCCTACGGAACGTTTTGGAACAAAACTATAGAGTTCGGCCCAAACTCGGCCAGGGATCGAGTTCTGGCCGAACTCTATCCTAAGCATCAGACTTGATCCAGTAGTTTGATCGCCCAATTGGGTCGAGTCGAAGTTTCTCCTCCAGGTCCAGAGGTCCAGTCCGATCGATTGCCCGATTCACCCACCTCCGCGGGTCCAACTACCCTTTACAATCTAACGGTTGGTGGGGGATCTTAGCATCATTTAGCCGTTGAGGGAGAGGTAATTTTGTCAAACCCAACAACCATATTACAAGTAGTGTTTGGTCTTTGGGAGGAGGGGAATACTTTACCAAAATACCCCACGTAATTTGGTCTTTATGAATGCTAATCAGGGGTAGTTTGGGCATTTTATTGAAAATAACCAACATAATATTATAATAGCTATATACCCTCGCTTCTAATACTTTTAATTAGTTGTATGCTTTCTTCGGTAAATAAGCTACTTTTTGGATAATAAAGTTCCAAAAAATTGCAAAGTTCAAAATTTTAGAATTGGAAGCTTAACTTAATCGACCACAAAAAAATTGCAACACATTTACTTAGGCTTTAGAGAAAATCAAGTTGAAATTGATTTTTTTATTATATATTATAAATAGTTACTTTTGCTATTATAAACTAATTAATTTAAAAAAATATTATGGATCTTAATGTTAGTATTGGTTGTAAAAAAATTAATAGTTTTTTCATATCATTGTTGTAAAACCCCCTTCCTAGAAAATCGTATATACCATTTTTTTATTAATTATTAATTAAATTGTAGTAACTAGGTCTAAATAGGAGAATTAGATTTTTAATAATTTTTATGTTAGGTGTTCGGGCACTTAGATGACTTATGGGACCATCAGAAATTTTTCGGAATTTATTCCATGTAGGAGACCCCTTAAGCAGTTGCTAGCCTAATATTGTGCATTACCCTAATCTATAAATTTTCTTATGAGAATATATATAATATATATGTATACACAAATATATATATATATGTATACATATGTTAAGAAAAGAAAGAAAGTAAAAGAATTTAATAAGAATATAATAATAATACTAACAATTCTAAACTACTATTCCTATTCCTTTAGCATTTTGCTTACTTCCAACGTTGCAGCAACTTGCAATTCAGCAAACTTGCTGAATGACCCCTTTAATACTTGCTAGACCCGCCACTTATTTGCTTCAGCGGCTCCCAGGGACCCGACCCTTCCTTCCGCGGCCAACCCGCTCCATCCCTCTCTCATCCTATTATATATAATAAATATATATATATATATATATAGTTATATCTCAAAAACTCTAACCTAAATCTCCAGACCTACTCTTCCCATCTAGAGCCTTCACCGTAGCCAGAGAGCCCCACCAAGCCATCCAACCATCCCGACGACGCCGACCTCGCGCCCTGCAGAATTCCACTAGAAGCACCTTCGCTCCGGAGTAATTTTCCGTCGACCCGCTCAACCAAACGTTGTTCCGTCTTCACCGGTATGCGTACCCCTTAACCCTCTTCTATATTTGTTTTATAGCCAACCTCGGAAAACGTGTACCCCTAGGTGAAAAACAGCGCCCAAGTTGGCACGAGCAGACAGAATTCTGGAATCGCAGAATTCCAGAATGACCACCCGTATTGCCGAGTTCGTATCTCCCACCACAGAGATCTGAATTCGGTGATTCTTTTTGATACCTGTAGAATACCTGACCTAGTTTATTTTTTGTTAAATAACCCTATGCTATTAGTTGCTGTGCACAGAATTATATTCGTCACAAAACTACGCGCACCCACTTTTTCCAGATTTCTAAAAATTGGAAAACGGAGCGCGCTCCGCAAAACGGGACCGCCCCGCCGTGTGCCAAGTGTACCGAATGGTGCACGCAGCGTAACCGGACACGTGAAAATTTGTGGAGACTGATTCGGACGCGTGTGTGCGCCGAAATCAGACCGTATCCGCGGACACACACCGTGTCGCAACTTTTGTGGAACTCGCGCGTATTTTGTTGTCAAGACCCGCATCCGGTTTAGGGGCACGAGTGCGTGGGTACGTCCAGCCTACGCTGCAGCATCGGCGGTAGAACGCTGTCTAGGTCAAGTACTATCTATAATATCTCACGCTAGTATCCAACTCCATAAGGAGACTCGGATAACACTATAAAATATTAACAACCTACTCAATCACAACTACAGCACGATAGGAATTTGAAGAAACAAAAGTATACAACACAAGTCTAATGACAAAATAATCATACCTGCAATCATTACTTCCAATCTCCAAGTGTGCCAGAAACCAGTCTACTAAGGTCACAGTCTGGAAAAATATTTTCCAGTCAGGAAGGAGCAAAGTACATCTCTAAATAGCAGTTCTATATTAATGATATAAACTATGTAGCAGTTCTAGATGAAAATATACCAGAAGCATGTATAGGTACGAGAAATGTACAATGAAAGAAATACTGGAAAATACTGTAAGTAACTGCAAGAAAAGAAATAATATGTCCATGAGCAAGAAACCTATGACTAAGTGTGTGAGTACTAGCTTTAACATGTGATCGGCTTGGGAACTTGATCAGGCTGGTTACATGTGATTAGCTATGATTCATGAAGGTCAGGCTAACCGTTGGTTAGCTATGATGCATATAGAGGTCAGGCTAATCACACGTAACAGCTATGAAGCATGGAGATGGTCAGGCCGCACCCGACGTGATATGTGGGGTGAGCTATGATGCATGGAAAGTTGGGTATGATCACATATCTACACTAAAATACTCCCCAAACCCCCGACTGGTATAGTAGATCCAATCATGGTACGCTATGGCACGGGATTCCCTGGGGAGGTAGCAAGTCTCCCCGGGAATCAGTGTCTGTACATGCACAAGATAACAAGGAAACGAGTCTTGTACAAGCTACACCATGAATAAGGAATAACATCTCATGACGAGATCCGTGTATACCAATCCGTGTAACCAGCGTGTCAAGAGCATGGATATTTATACTAGATACAGTGAACATAGGAGATATCATAAATTAGAAACTAATCAGAGAATGTACTCGCCTTAGGTCCTTAGCTGGTAAAACCAATGTCCTGTCCCAGAGTATCGTCTGGAGGAACCACAGTCCTAAAAATATATCAAATACAACATTTGCATCAGGCGCTACACTAACACATCACAATTCATGAACTCAGGGGCTCTGCCAGGTATGGCACTAGTCAACTAGGGCCATCTAGTAGGGATACGTATATAATACACTTTTACACTCAAAGTATATACCAATAAAACGTATATAATATATATATATAAGTGTCTCTTAGTAATTTGTACAAAATACGTATGTGTGTATATACACTAAATAGATGTATATAAATGTATAGTTATAAAAAATACATATTTGTATATATAAATATACTAATCAAATATACATATATATATATATATATAACAAATCAGAGAATGTGTATAATGCCACACTCCTCAAGGTGATCCCAAATGAAGTAGCAGTTAGTTCCAATGGGTCCGAAGCAGTCCAAATAGCTAGAAACTATATAAAGAAGTCCAAGATCGGAGCTCGGCACGAAAATCGAGATAAGGATACCGAGTCCTCAATGCATAGAGAAACCTACCAGGGTTTAGCTAAGGTTAAGATTTACAAGTTAGCTAATAAGAGAAAATGGTCGATTGTTCGTAATCAAGGTAACACCTTAATTTATGAAAAATTATTTTGAAATTATTTTGAACAATAATTACAATAAAAGTTTATTTATAAAAATTTAGAATTTATGTAAAAAGCCAATATAATTTTATATCTATGGTAAAATTGGTCACCAGCCCAATTAACAAATTGATCTTATTTTTATTATTGAAACTATATTTTTAATTAATAATATAACTCCAAAAATTATTATATTTTTGCATAATCAAAAACCCTTTTTAATTATTACATAACTAAATTTTACACATAATAATTAACTAAATTCATACATTAAAATAATAAAACTAATTATATTTTATTTACTAAACTAATTAACTAATTGATTATGAAATTAATTAACTGATTAATTACTTAATTAAATGATTAAGAATAATTAACTAATCTAATTATAACTTAACTAACTAATATAAATTAACTAACTTGATTAATTATATCTAAACTAATTATAAATTAATTAACTAATTAATATACTAAATACATTCACTATACCCTTATTCACAGAACAGAAGAAAAAGAGAAGAGGGAAATCTCACCGGAGGGTTTCCCGACGTCGACGGAGGAGGTCTCGTCGGGGTCGGCCGGCAAGGCGTCGGCGCGGTCTGCTGAGGAGGCGATCGAACTCGGCGGCGGCAGCGGCTCCAGATCTGAGGCGGCGGCGTGGAACTCGAGAGCGGCGGCGTCGCTCGGCTCGACGCGGGTCTGCTGTGGCGGCGGGTGTTCGGCTCGGGGAGGCGGCGCTCGGTTCGAGGAGGCGGCGGATCTGATCGAGGCGGCGGGTGCTCGACGGATCCGAGGCGGCGGCGTGCTCGACGGATCCAAGGCGGCGGATCTGGCTGCGTCCGGTCGAAGGTCGGCGGAGCTCGACGCGGGTGAGGCGGCCACGGCTCGACGACGATGAGGGGATCCGCGGCGACCACCGGCGGCAAGTCGAAGTTAGGTTTAGGGTTTTAAATCGTGTCCGAGGCTGGACACGAGGATTCGATGTTGGGTGGCATATGTGTCCGGGTGTTGGACACAGGGAGGATGTACTATGGTGTGGGGGTTGTGTCCAGATGGTGTCGGACACGAAAATCTGTAATATTGTAATAACTGGACACAAAAATGAATGGAAACTATAGGACACCCGGGGTCGGACCCGAGGCCAACACGGCTGACACGGTAAAGCTGGACACACGGACACGAGCACACAAAAATGGTGATGGTTGTTGGCTTGCGGGAATTTGTGAGGGCTAGCTAGGGTTTCTTGGGAATGGTGATGAGGGACTTGAATAGGGAGAGAGGGGGTGAGGATTGGCCCAAATAACGAATGGCCCAGATAGGTATGAATGAGTTTCCATGTGGAAAAATGAGGGTGTGTAGGCTAGTTAATGGGAAATGGCAACTTGTAAAATTTAAAAAAAAATTATAATTTCAGAAAATATTTTGGGAAAAACTAGCTGATTTCCAATTTAACTACTAATTAAACCCCTATTTGAAAACCCTAGAAAATATAAAATTCATTTATTTACTATTCCAAAAATGGATATGAAAATTTATTATGAACAACTAGTCCTTCAATAATTTTTATTAAACAAATAATTTTATGATTTCAAGCCAAAAATATTCGAAGCTATAGTATTATATTTACATCATTATTTATCTAGTTATTTTATAATAAATCGACTTTTAGAAAAAATGATTTTTATAAAAGATTTTAAATTACCTTCTAAAATCAACACTGTTAAAAAAAACCTAATACTAGAATTTCAGAAAAATAATTTATAAGATTTTGGTATTTTTAAAAAATAAATTAAAAGTCTAATTATTTCGGAAATTTGGAAATCGGAGGTTACAAGTCTACCCACCTTAGAAAAATTTTATCCTCAAAATTTAAGGTCCACAATGGTTGCATTTACACATTGTATTATTTCTATCAAAATTTAAAATTTCAAACCAAATAATCATGAAGTACTCCCATATTGTTTTTCCACAACCTTTCAAAATTCTATAGCATCATATTCCTGAAAATCTTCAAATTTTTAAAAATCCAATCCCCTTTTTGTCATAATCTCCTCCAAAAATTTTAAGTTCATATCTAAATGTTCCAGAATTTTAATATCCAATCCTCCAAATTGAAATCCAATCAATGCATATTTATAAAAATCGTATCCCAAAAAAATTTTTTTTACCACTAATCCATCAATCATCTTACTCCTCTAACTCAAATTCAATTGATGCTTATTCAAATCTAAATTCTTTTCCGAGAATTGAATTCGACACCATTCCATTAACGATTTTATTTTTAACTTTTCTTTTTCCTCAAATACTCAACGATGCGATACTTTCAGAATCTTTAACGCAACATTCATAATACAAAATATAAAATTTCCATCTTGCAATCAAATAGATAAATGATAATCTCTCAAATTTTCTCAAATTTTAATAATCAATTTAATCATATCAAGGCCTTCCTAAAATTAATAAATCCTCAATTTTGCCCTGTGAATTTCTTAACTCCCCATTTAAGTTAATCTTTATTCTCGAATTTCAATCATACCTCGATTTTCGCAAAATTAATGATCCATCTACTCTGTTATAACAATCCCCTAAATTCTTTATTTAATTTAATGCTCATCCATAATTTAATCATCTTGTCCCTTTTTGTCGGTCACAACCTTGTCATAGACCTTTGCTATGGTCAAAACCCTAATGATCATGGTTTAAGAAAACTCTACCTACCGCCATGCAATTTAAGAAGAAAAAATATATAGGTCATGTATCTTGTCATGGTATTTCAGTCTCTGTTAAGGTGTACTACTAGTTATATTTTAACAAAAAAATCATGAATACGGACTACAGTATTAGGAAAACAATCAATCGAAAGATGGAAAAGGAATCATTAGGAGGGAAAGAAAGAACCTGTTAACATATTTCTTGCGGTATCTGCTATCTCTAACAAACACTTACTCTAGCACATTCACTAACAAATTCCTATTCCTGTACACTGATATCCTTATCAACTAATCATTAATCCACAAGATCCATGAATATATCAATATTGCACACACTTGTCTATTAATACCAAAATCTGATACCAAGAACCTCTAATATAACCATGGTTCAATAATGCATCTAAGTTTGATACCTCTATCTCCTTAGTACTATACCCTCTGTCAGTTCCCGTTCCTACTACCATTGTCCATACTATTTCCTCATCGCTCCAGTGCACACCAAGCGTAACACCATACTAAGTGCTAACCCCTTCTAATACAAATCTAGATGGACACCCAAGTCAGTCTGCGGTGTCATCTCAATCCTGCTCAAGTTATCAGATCCTTACACATGTATATCATCTAATCATATATTAATATTCATATCTCTCATCTACCATAAAATTAATCCTCAAAATAATCGTCAAGGTTTAACTTCTCGATCAACTTAAGAGTAATTGCATATACCTCCTCAAAATCAGATACTCAAATATCGAAAAAATTTAATCACTTTTAAAATCCTTATAGCTTTGTCCATGTTTATTGAATTGAATTCGAATACTCAAAATTTTAATAACATAAAATCTTAACTCCTCTAAAGTCTTAAAAATTAAAATCCATTCCCACTTTTCAAATTATAAATTTAAATCCTCAAGTATACATATAGATACTCCCAGTCTCTAATACTCAAGGTCCACACAAATACACCAATTATTTACAACCTCAACTGTGTACTAAAATTTGTACTGCCCGGATTACTTGCAATATCGCTTCCAATAATCCAAGTAATCATCACACATATTTTCTTCAATGATTTCAATTCATGTCAACTGGTATATCATCTAATTATCATCACACCGAGTGCTTACTGTTACTAGCACCATTTTCAATAATCCTTGATATAGAATCATTGGCACTCTTGGTATTATATTACTAGCTTCATTAATGAATCATCTCATCAAGCTCATTAGAACTCATGTTTACCTGTACCTTCTATAATACTCATGTTTCTTTACTCTCATGGGCAGGCATATGGTTCTATATCTCGATTGATGTATAAGCATATCTCTTAATCCTTTTACAGTCTGTTAAACTAATTTGTGATACACTTCGCAACTTTCATTACTAATCCTGATATTTCTCTACTTATGACATCTCATTAAACCCTTTATGCATATACATTTCTTTACCTTTAACATTTCCGATATCAATCATCAAATTGAACATCATGCTCCATACATCCTTAACACAATTCCTGGATACTTAATCGTTTACATAGATCACTCAATTACATAATCATGATTATCCAGGACGGGTAATTGGCTCTGATACTAACTCTGAGAACTATCACTGATACTCTATACTCTCCTTAACTCTCAGTCTCTAATGACACTTATCCTAGAACCATTGGTACAAGGTGCTATGCTAAGGGCTAACTCTAGATTAAAGCCTACTGCTCACATGTCCAACTAAGAAACACTTACAAACTCACAAGTCACACTCAGTCAAACTAATACAAGACACAACCAAAATTGCAAGTCACTAATTATCATACTAACAAGGATCCTTAGAGAAATAAGGCTCAAAAGAACTGGGTTAAGGACTGAAGGTATCTTTACTGCTAGTAAAGAAAAGAAGCGATGGAACAAAGTCTTGGAATAACATAAATAGATAAGTCTTGAGATGATACTTTAAGAACCAATTTAAGATACAACCTGATAATCATACACGTCTGTCTGAAATCATGACACTCAGAATCCTCGCCACGCCAGTAAGCATAGACGCGATAAACGATAGGTTTCGTAACTAAGGTATGCAACTCTATAATCATGTCGTCTAGAATCTTCGCCACGCTAACCGGTATGGCTGCGAGAGACTCTAAGTTTCATAACTATAATATGTACATCCAAGTCAGATTCCTACGTTCTCGTCACCACAGCTAATATGGCTGCGATAAACTCTAGGGTCCATAACCAAAGTAGACGTTTTACCTTTCTCACTGTCCTTATCAACATATGTCATCAGATGATACCGTAAATTTTAGCCCGTAAAATTTATCTCGATATGAAATCAACTCAACAACGATACCAAGAATTTAAATTTAACCACTGGTCAACAAGAATCAAACTCAACAATGATACCAAGATTTTAATTTAATAACTGATCAATAAGGATCAAGTTCAATAACAACAAGCGAAAGTGGACGGAAACAAGGAAAGATTTAAATTGTAAATTATAATAAGATTCTCAAGGGGTCGTCCCAGGAATCTCTCAAGAATTTGTGATTGAGTATCCTCTCTCATCCTAGTATCCTATGTCCTATATTCTATAGGAAGCACGTAGTAGTACAACTATGACGTCGCACTACTACGACATCGCACCACTAGCAAAGTCTGACCTGCATGGGCCACCACTAAAAACGTGTCACGACCCGCACCCGGTTTAGGGGCACGAGTGCGTGGGTACGTCCAGCCTACGCCGCAGCATCGGCGGTAGAACGCTGTCTAGGTCAAGTACTATCTATAATATCTCACGCTAGTATCCAACTCCATAAGAAGACTCGGATAACACTATAAAATATTAATAACCTACTCAATCACAACTACAGCACGATAGGAATTTGAAGAAACAAAAGTATACAACACAAGTCTAATGACAAAATAATCATACCTGCAATCATTACTTCCAATCTCCAAGTGTGCCAGAAACCAGTCTACTAAGGTCACAGTCTGGAAAAATATTTTCCAGTCAGGAAGGAGCAAAGTACATCTCTAAATAGCAGTTCTATATTAATGATATAAACTATGTAGCAGTTCTAGATGGAAATATACCAGAAGCATGTATAGGTACGAGAAATGTACAATGAAAGAAATACTGGAAAATACTGTAAGTAACTGCAAGAAAAGAAATAATATGTCCATGAGCAAGAAACCTATGACTAAGTGTGTGAGTACTAGCTTTAACATGTGATCGGCTTGGGAACTTGATCAGGCTGGTTACATGTGATTAGCTATGATTCATGAAGGTCAGGCTAACCGTTGGTTAGCTATGATGCATATAGAGGTCAGGCTAATCACACGTAACAGCTATGAAGCATGGAGATGGTCAGGCCGCACCCGACGTGATATGTGGGGTGAGCTATGATGCATGGAAAGTTGGGTATGATCACATATCTACACTAAAATACTCCCCAAACCCCCGACTGGTATAGTAGATCCAATCATGGTACGCTATGGCACGGGATTCCCTAGGGAGGTAGCAAGTCTCCCCGGGAATCAGTGTCTGTATATGCACAAGATAACAAGGAAACGAGTCTTGTACAAGCTACACCATGAATAAGGAATAACATCTCATGACGAGATCCGTGTATACCAATCCGTGTAACCAGCGTGTCAAGAGCATGGATATTTACACTAGATACAGTGAACATAGGAGATATCATAAATTAGAAACTAATCAGAGAATGTACTCGCCTTAGGTCCTTAGCTGGTAAAACCAATGTCCTGTCCCAGAGTATCGTCTGGAGGAACCACAGTCCTAAAAATATATCAAATACAATATTTGCATCAGGCGCTACACTAACACATCACAATTCATGAACTCAGGGGCTCTGCCAGGTATGGCACTAGTCAACTAGGGCCATCTAGTAGGGATACGTATATAATACACTTTTACACTCAAAGTATATACCAATAAAACGTATATAATATATATATATATAAGTGTCTCTTAGTAATTTGTACAAAATACGTATGTGTGTATATACACTAAATAGATGTTTATAAATGTATAGTTATAAAAAATACATATTTGTATATATAAATATACTAATCAAATATACATATATATATATATATAACAAATCAGAGAATGTGTATAATGCCACACTCCTCAAGGTGATCCCAAATAAAGTAGCAGTTAGTTCCAATGGGTCCGGAGCAGTCCAAATAGCTAGAAACTATATAAAGAAGTCCAAGATCGGAGCTCGGCACGAAAATCGAGATAAGAATACCGAGTCCTCAATGCATAGAGAAACCTACCGGGGTTTAGCTAAGGTTAAGATTTACAAGTTAGCTAATAAGAGAAAATGGTCGATTGTTCGTAATCAAGGTAACACCTTAATTTATGAAAAATCATTTTGAAATTATTTTGAACAATAATTACAATAAAAGTTTATTTATAAAAATTTAGAATTTATGTAAAAAGCCAATATAATTTTATATCTACGGTAAAATTGGTCACCAGCCCAATTAACAAATTGATCTTATTTTTATTATTGAAACTATATTTTTAATTAATAATATAACTCCAAAAATTATTATATTTTTGCATAATCAAAAACCCTTTTTAATTATTACATAACTAAATTTTACACATAATAATTAACTAAATTCATACATTAAAATAATAAAACTAATTATATTTTATTTACTAAACTAATTAACTAATTGATTATGAAATTAATTAACTGATTAATTACTTAATTAAATGATTAAGAATAATTAACTAATATAATTATAACTTAACTAACTAATATAAATTAACTAACTTGATTAATTATATCTAAACTAATTATAAATTAATTAACTAATTAATATACTAAATACATTCACTATACCCTTATTCACAGAACAGAAGAAAAAGAGAAGAGGGAAATCTCACCGGAGGGTTTCCCGACGTCGACGGAGGAGGTCTCGCCGGGGTCGGCCGGCAAGGCGTCGGCGCGGTCTGCTGAGGAGGCGATCGAACTCGGCGGCGGCAGCGGCTCCAGATCTGAGGCGGCGGCGTGGAACTCGAGAGCGGCGGCGTCGCTCGGCTCGACGCGGGTCTGCTGTGGCGGCGGGTGTTCGGCTCGGGGAGGCGGCGCTCGGTTCGAGGAGGCGGCGGATCTGATCGAGGCGGCGGGTGCTCGACGGATCCGAGGCGGCGGCGTGCTCGACGGATCCGAGGCGGCGGATCTGGCTGCGTCCGGTCGAAGGTCGGCGGAGCTCGACGCGGGTGAGGCAGCCACGGCTCGACGACGATGAGGGGATCCGCGGCGACCACCGGCGGCAGGTCGAAGTTAGGTTTAGGGTTTTGAATCGTGTCCGAGGCTGGACACGAGGATTCGATGTTGGGTGGCATATGTGTCCGGGTGTTGGACACAGGGAGGATGTACTGTGGTGTGGGGGTTGTGTCCAGATGGTGTCGGACACGAAAATCTGTAATATTGTAATAACTGGACACAAAAATGAATGGAAACTATAGGACACCCGGGGTCGGACCCGAGGCCAACACGGCTGACACGGTAAAGCTGGACACACGGACACGAGCACACAAAAATGGTGATGGTTGTTGGCTTGCGGGAATTTGTGAGGGCTAGCTAGGGTTTCTTGGGAATGGTGATGAGGGACTTAAATAGGGAGAGAGGGGGTGAGGATTGGCCCAAATAACGAATGGCCCAGATAGGTATGAATGAGTTTCCATGTGGAAAACTGAGGGTGTGTAGGCTAGTTAATGGGAAATGGCAACTTGTAAAATTTAAAAAAAAAATTATAATTTCAGAAAATATTTTGGGAAAGACTAGCTGATTTCCAATTTAACTACTAATTAAACCCCTATTTGAAAACCCTAGAAAATATGAAATTCATTTATTTACTATTCCAAAAATGGATATGAAAATTTATTATGAACAACTAGTCCTTCAATAATTTTTATTAAACAAATAATTTTATGATTTCAAGCCAAAAATATTCGAAGCTATAGTATTATATTTACATCATTATTTATCTAGTTATTTTATAATAAATCGACTTTTAGAAAAAATGATTTTTATAAAAGATTTTAAATTACCTTCTAAAATCAACACTGTTAAAAAAACCTAATACTAGAATTTCAGAAAAATAATTTATAAGATTTTGGTAGGAGATGTGGCTCTGGACATTTATCCTTATATTAGAGTTTATTCTCTTCTCTCTTTAGTAGTTTATTATAGTCGATTTGCAGTGGATTTGTTTCCACCCGACTATCACACTTTGAGATTACTATTTGAGACTGCTTCTTTGATATTCATTTATTGATTTCCATTCTTCTATTATTTGTGCTGTGGATGAGATATAGAACTGCGTGTGACTTGTTGTGACATATATTTACTACTGTGGATTGGTTATTCATGTACAGCGTACGTGTGTATATGGTTTCCATATATTGGAGTTCGTATACATACGGCTGGCGTGTTACGTATTCCTAGTCCTACGTATTTTGGGACTGGGGCGTGACATGTTTTTTTGTGGTGGCCCATGCAGGTCAAGAATATATTGTCTCGGTTACGTAACTGTACCGAACAAGCCTGCGTATAGGAATAGAGTATAAGGATCTCATCCACGCTTGATTGAAATTCATCCTTCCTATTTAATACTTGCATCCTGTTTGATTCCTGTACTTTCTCTAATCGTTTCGTACATCAACTGCAGAGAGATGGATTTGCAGAATGGATGTACTGCCGCCGATGGCGACACAACTTCTGGAGTCAATGGTCAGACTCAGGGAGGGACCCCAACGATTCCTAGACTTTCGGGACCAGATGGACAGACTCACACCCCAGTTCCATCTGATCTTCCCGCTTCACCTATTGGGAACCTTCCACCTGTCCCAGTACCGCAAGATGGACAAGCGCAGATGTTCTAATTCTTTCAGATGATGATACAGGAACAGAGGCAGCAGGCAGCCGAGCAGAGGCAGCAGACAGCCGAGCAGAGGCAAGAATTTTTGGCAGCACTGGAGAGGATGGCTGCACATGCTACTGTGCCAGCCCAAGCACTAGCTCCAGTACCTCGAGCTAGGGTTGGATCAGTAAAGGATTTTGTTCAGATGGGTGCAAGGCAGTACAAGGGCACTGAGAGCCCGGAGGAGACTACCAGCTGGATCACTCACACGTAGAAGCTACTGGAGGCATCGCAGTTACCTACGGACCTATGGATGACGGGTGTACGGACGCTTCTAGATGGTAATGCTCATCACTGATGGGAATCCATGGAGCGCCAATTGGGTACTTACCAGACTTGGGAGCAGTTCTTGGAGTTCTTTGAGGGAAAGTACTTCCCGGACAATGTCAGGGACACCTTGTATGATCAGTTTCTTCACTTAGAGCAAGGGAACCGAACCGTGGACGAGTATGATGCCGAGTTTAGTCGACTCAGCAAATATGGCGCTGCTTTGATACCAAATGACTTGGATAAGGCTAAGAGATTTCATCGAAGACTGACCCAGGAGCTACAATATTATACAAGCTCGCAGTCCCGAGTCTCTTATGCTGAACTACTGACAGAGGCCAGATTTCAGGAAACCATTAGCAGAGGAAAAAGAGGTCAGCTGAGGACACAACAAGGATCAGCAAGGATACAGCAGGGACCAGCCAGGACACAACAGGGGGGACCTATCAGACGTCCCTTGGCACAACAGCATCAGCAACACCGAGCAGCACCGTACCAGATTCCGGAGAAACCCAAATATAATTATTGTGGGAGGATCGGACATGTTGCGAGAGATTGTCGGACCCGCTTGGGTCAGTGTAGGAGATGTGGCTCTGGACAGCACATGGTGAAAGACTGCCACATGCAGTAGACACTTCCACCGCCAGTTCAGAGATTAGCGCTTCCAGCACCGAAGCCAGTCCAGCAGATGACCGGACCGGGAGCACCTCGACCCCCAGCAGCAGGAGGATTTCAGAGAGGACCACCGCTACCCACTCAGGAGGAGCAGTATATAAGGACTGGACATGGACAGCCACAGAGGAACGGGCGAGCTTTTGCATTGGAGGTAGATGACATGGATCATGAGGTGGATGTCATAGCAGGTATTACCCTTGCTTTTACTTTTCCTGCTGTAACATTATTTGATACGGGAGCCACCCACTCATTCATATCATCTAGTTTTATTGCCAAACACAACATTGCTTCTACACCATTATCTAGTTGTGTTAGAATTCTTACCGGAGGAGGAGTTGTACCAGTTAGTCGAGTTTGTAGATCGGGCCCTATAGTGATACGCGGCAAAGAGATGAATGCCCAACTCTTAGTCCTTCCTATGCCATCTTTTGATATTGTGCTTGGAATGGACTGGCTAAGCAAGTACCATGCTTTCTTCGATTGCTTTGGAGGAAGCATTCTTTTTAAGGTACCAGGCCAGCCTGAACTTGAGTTTGCCCGAGGATCCACAGAAATCCTTGATGGTATGCAGCTCGCAATGGACGATGTTGTCTATCATCCCATTATTTTAGAATTTCTAGACGTCTTTCCAGAGGATTTGCCAGGACTACCCCCAGACAGAGACGTAGAGTTTTTAATTGAACTAGCACCCGGAGCAGCACCTATAGCATCGTATGTTTACAGACTAGCGAAGAAGGAGATGGACGAGCTGAAGGCACAATTAAAGGAGCTAGAGGAGAAAGGTTTCATCCGACCGAGTGCATCACCCTGGGGAGCACCAGTGTTGTTTGTACCCAAGAAGGATGGGTCAGTGCGTATGTGCATTGACTACAGAGCCTTGAATGCAATGACAGTGAAGAATAAATATCCATTGCCACGCATTGATGACCTGTTTGATCAACTCAGTGGAGCTAAGGTATTCTCGAAGATAGATCTGAGATCGGGATATCACCAAGTGAAGGTACGGAAGCAGGACATTCCAAAGACCGCATTCAGAACAAGATATGGACACTACGAGTTTTTGGTCATGCCATTTGGATTGACCAATGCTCCAGCGATCTTCATGGACTTGATGAATTGAGTCTTCCACCAGTACTTGGACCAGTTCGTGGTCATCTTCATAGATGATATACTTGTCTATTCGAAGAGCCACGAGGAGCACGAGGAGCACCTGCGGATTGTTCTAGAGACTTTGAGGAGGGAGCAGTTATATGCTAAACTCAGCAAATGTGAGTTCTTCTTGGACAGCGTTTCATTTCTTGGACATGTTGTTACAGGAGATGGTATTTCTGTTGATCCGGAGAAGATCTCAGCAGTTGAGACATGGCATGTTCCTAAATCAGCAGCAGAGGTGAGGAGTTTTCTTGGACTTGCGGGATATTACCGACGGTTCGTGGAAAACTTTTCAAGGATAGCGACACCTATGACTCGTTTGACTTGTAAGGATCAAGAATTTATATGGACTGACGAGTGTCAAGCAGCCTTTGAAGAGTTGAAGAAACGACTGACTACAGCACCAGTATTGGTGATTCCGTCAGGATCAGGAGGTTACGTGATCTACAGTGACGTATCAGGAAAAGGCTTGGGATGCGTATTGATGCAGCATGGCAAGGTGATTGCATATGCATCTAGGCAGTTACGAGTACATGAGAAGAATTATCCGACTCATGACTTGGAACTTGCAGCCGTTGTATTCGCTCTGAAGCTATGGAGACATTACTTATATGGGGAACGAGTAGAAATCTATACAGACCACAAAAGCCTCAAGTACGTCTTCACGCAGAAGGAGTTAAATATGAGACAACGTCGATGGCTCGAGTTGATGAAAGATTTCGAGATAGAGCTACATTATCATCCCGGCAAGGCTAACGTGGTAGCAGACGCGTTAAGCCGAAAGCCAACAGTTTACTTCTTGACAGCACAGAGGGAACTATTGGAGGACTTGCAAGAGCTTGGCATTGAAGTGATATTACCCGGAGCAGATGGGACACTAGCCAACTTACAAGTTCAATCATCATTGGTAGAGAGGATTAAGGCAGCTTTGCCTACAGATGCCAGATTCTGGAGACTAAAGGAAAGGACAGAGGCCGGAGAGCAGACCGGATTGTGCATTCATGAGGATGGGACATTACGATGTGGTGATCGTCTTTATGTTCCAAATAGAGAGATTCGACAGGAGCTGATGACAGAGGCTCATAGTTCGATTTATTCTATTCATCCTGGAGGCACCAAGATGTATCGTGACTTACGACAGCATTTTTGGTGGCATGGGATGAAGAGAGAGATAGCTCGCTTTGTAGCTAAATATCTGGTATGTCAACAAGTGAAGGCGGAGCACCAGAGGACAGCAGGATTATTGCAACCACTTTCGATTCCAGAGTGGAAGTGGGAGCACATCACTATGGACTTCGTCACGGGTTTTCCCAAGAGTCCAAGTGGGAGAGATGCAGTGTGGGTAATAGTGGACCAACTCACCAAGTCAGCCCATTTTATACCTTTTAGAGTGGGTCAATCTACAGAAGCTTTAGCTGATTTATATATGAGGCAGATCGTGAGATTGTACGACATACCAGTCAGCATTGTATCGGACAGAGATTCGCGCTTCACATCGCACTTTTGGAGGAGCATGCAAGAGAGTCTTGGTACTCGTCTGAAGTTCAGTACATCTTACCACCCGCAGACAGATGGGCAGTCGGAGCATACTATTCAGACCTTGGAGGACATGTTGAGGGCTTGCATGTTAGACTTCGGAGGATCATGGGAGGACCACCTACATCTTGTAGAGTTTTCTTACAACAATAGCTATCAAGCGAGTATTCAGATGGCTCCGTTTGAAGCATTGTATGGAAGAAAATGTAGGTCTCCTGTGTGTTGGAGCGACGTAGGAGAACGTCAGATTCTGGGACCCGAGTTGGTGGTCAACACCGTAGAGACAGTCAAGAAGATTCAGGGATACTTGTGAGCAGCGCAAGACAGGCAGAAGCAGTGGACAGGCCTTCATTGTCGTCCCTTGGAGTTCAAAGAGGACGATCACGTCTTCTTGAGGATATCATCGACCAGAGGCACCATCCGATTCGGAGGGCGTGGCAAGTTGAGTCCAAGGTATATTGGACCATTTGACGTGCTCGAGAGAGTCGGAGAGGTGGCATATCGACTTGCGCTACCACCTTCACTGGAGGGAGTACATGACGTATTCCATGTGTCACAGCTCAGGCGATATGTGGCAGACAGCAGTCATGTTCTCGACCATTCAGAGATCACCATTGGGCCGAGCTTGTCATACCAAGAGCAACCCGTGGGAATCCTTGATCGTCGAGAGAAGGTATTGAGGAACCAGTCTATTCCCTTGGTTCGCGTAGCATGGAGGCATGGCGCGCCAGGAGAATCAACTTGGGAGCGCGAGGACGACATGCGCAAGCATTTTTCGAACCTATTCGCAGACCAAGGTATGAAATTACACTGTTAATTTATATCTTATACCATCATTGCATTCTATCGTGGCTTAATTTTAATTTCGAGGACAAAATTTTTACAAGTTGGGTAGAATATAAAATCCCCTTCCTAGAAAATCGTATATACCCTTTTTTTATTAATTATTAATTAAATTATAGTAATTAGGTCTAAATAGGAGAATTAGATTTTTAATAATTTTTATGTTAGGTGTTCGGGCACTTAGATGACTTATGGGACCATCAGGAATTTTTCAGAATTTATTCTATGTAGGAGACCCCTTAAGCAGTTGCTAGCCTAATATTGTGCATTACCCTAATCTATAAATTTTCTTATGAGAATATATATAATATATATGTATACACAAATATATATATATATATATATATATATATATATATATATATATATATATATATATATATATATATATGTGTATACATATGTTAAGAAAAGAAAGAAAGTAAAAGAATTTAATAAGAATATAATAATAATACTAACAATTCTAAACTACTATTCCTATTCCTTTAGCATTTTGCTTACTTCCAACGTTGCAGCAACTCGCAATTCAGCAAACTTGCTGAATGACCCCTTTAATACTTGCTAGACCCGCCACTTATTTGCTTCAGCGGCTCCCAGGGACCCGACCCTTCCTTCCGCGGCCAACCCGCTCCATCCCTCTCTCATCCTATTATATATAATAAATATATATATATATATAGTTATATCTCAAAAACCCTAACCTAAATCTCCAGACCTCCTCTTCCCATCTAGAGCCATCACCGCAGCTAGAGAGCCCCACCAAGCCATCCAACCATCCCGACGACGCCGACCTCGCGCCCTGCAGAATCCCACTCGAAGCACCTTCGCTCCGGAGTGATTTTCCGTTGACCCGCTCAACCAAATGCTGTTCCGTCTTCACCGGTATGCGCACCCCTTAACCCTCTTCTATATTTATTTTATAGCCAACCTCGGAAAATGTGTACCCTAGGTGAAAAACAGCGCCCAAGTTGGCGCGAGCAGACAAAATTCTGGAATCGCAGAATTCCAGAATGACCACCCGTATTGCCGAGTTCGTATCTCCCACCAAAGATATCCGAATTCGGTGATTCTTTTTTATACCTGTAGAATACCTGACCTAGTTTATTTTATGTTAAATAATCATATGCTATTAGTTGCTGTGGACAGAATTATATTCGTCACAAAACTGCGCGTACCCACTTTTTCCATATTTCCAAAAGTTAGAAAATGGAGCGCGCCCCGCCAAACGGGACCGCCCCACCGTGTGCCAAGTGTACCGAATGGTGCACGCAGCGTAAGCGGACACGTGAAAATTTGTGGGGACTGATTCGGACGCGTGTGCGCGCCAGAATCAGACCGTATCCTCGGACATACACCGTGTCGCAACTTTTGTAGAACTCGCGCGTATTTTATGCACGCTTGTCAGATTGCAACGAAACTTGTGCCACTGGACTCGTGGTAACGCGCTGGTCCTGTGACCCAATTTTCACGCATTTCTGAGACCGTTGACCAGATCGCCAATTGGCGGGCCCCACGGTTGACTTTCTGGGCAAAATTCTATTCGGCCCATCGGAATCCATATTTGGATATACCGTTGGGTTCGTATTGACATCTAGAGTTGTTTGACCTATAGTTTATCCCATTTAGAGACTGTTACCCTTGGCACGCTTTTCGGTACAAAGTGGGCCACACGTGGACCCCACTTTTACCCAAAATTACCGTTTTACCCCTGTGTCCAAATTGGACGAAAGGGATGTGCTTTTTAGCTATTTTTCTCATTCCAGAAATATTTTTGATGTTTATTTCAGCATCCGGAGACGTTTGTTCGGAGTCCTTAGTTCCAAGTTCAGTGTCCTTGACATTTGGGCGCGTACACTTTACAGATTTCTTGCCAGGCAAGTATACCTTGCCATTGTACTGTTTTTACATTCCATATGAGGCATGCATATTTATTTTCTGTTTATTTAGTTCATTTATTTTAACTGCTATATAAACTGCGCGTCCAAGGAAACTTGGGTGCAACGACGGTGTCGTCGTACTATGTTTTATTTATGTATATGCATTAGACCTACTTTATGAGATTACCCCATCTTCATGAGGCATTTATGTTTCATTGGCCATGACACTATTCTTACACGAGTGTGAGTCACATGTAGGACACGGACTTGCGTACTCGGCTGGCCACTGGTACGTATAGGTCGTACGACGGATAGGGATAACTGCCAATAGAAACTTTGCATGCTAGTAGACCTGGCGGTTATTAGAGGTTTATCGTGTCATGGACATGACATGCTTAGAGCATTGGGTGGGGAGAACAACAAGTACCGTATTTGAGCTCCATTGTACTTTTTCTGTGACACCCGGATTCTCCGCTGGAGATACGGGTGGTGATGACCCATATCTATACATTGGCGGGCCTCCGCCGTTCAAAAGACGACGTACCTTTGGGCCCCTGGATCTTCAAAAGAGAACCATGCCAAATCCCAGTTTTCAGCCAGATAGCTCACTTGTGGGGAAAGGTGTTCTTAACTGCATTCACTTAGACGGTTAGGCGACCCAATGGATGTTTATTTTCAGTACTTTATTGGCATGTACTTTTGTATCTTGTTACGTCCCTCTGAGGACCTGGTCTCCTTCCAGATATAGATGAGCAGGAGTACCCGCAGGAGTATGGACCTGGACCTGACGCTACCTATCAGTTTGAGGAGATCTTACCTTCTGATTATATGTGATTCATTGCAGCTGTTTAGATATTCTAGTTGTTATTCTTTTCTAGACATTTAACCTTATATTAGAGTTTATTCTCTTCTCTCTTTAGTAGTTTATTATAGTCGATTTGCAGTGGATTTGTTTCCACCCGACTATCACACTTTGAGATTACTATTTGAGACTGCTTCTTTAATATTCATTTATTGATTTCCATTCTTCTATTATTTGTGCTGTGGATGAGATATAGAACTGCGTGTGACTTGTTGTGACATATATTTACCACTGTGGATTGGTTATTCATGTACAGCGTACGTGTGTATATGGTATTAAATATAAAAATACTTCACAAAGTAGCCAACAAGAGTTTAAAACGTTGTGTATCCAATATGATTTAAAATATAGAAGATTTGTTAAGGGTGTACCACATATATTAAAGTTTATCTATTTAATGTTGAAATTGTGTATTAAATATAAAAATATTATCATACACTATAATAATATAAATTCAAGTAGTGATACCCATTAAGTAAGAATGATTGGATGATTGTTATTTCAACTTTTTAATTTTTTTGAATTATTTTATAAGAGAACATGTACTTAATCTGGAGTTTCTTATCCAACTTCACCTTTAGATTTATCAAAGATCACTAATTTTTCTCATTTATTTGTAAAATATACACATGTTTCTTGTTTTGATTACATCGTTACTAAAATAAAAACAAAATTTCAAAAACATTGTTCTACTATTTCACTTTAATACTGTTTGGCTGTGGTTTTGGATCATAAAATTAAATTAGATGGTGTAAATATATTATTAGATAATTTTCATGAAAATATGAACATTGAGGTATATAGTAAAAATACATAAATTAAAGAATCTTCAGATATTCTAATTGGTTTATATAAAGAAAAATAATGTGACGAATCCACCTAGTACAACCTTAAAGATAATAGCAGCTCCTCTAGTTTAAGTTCTAAGTTATGTCATGCTAAGAGTATACTACAAAGAAAGAAAGAAAAACTTACTTCTCTCCAACTCAACTATTATCAATGTATTTGAACTTCTATTTCGAAGAAGATGATGATGATTCTGGAACATATACTTTTAACTTATACTTTTATTTTAGAGTCGTGGAAAACACATAAAAAAACTTATTCTATACTTTATGTACAAGCATGAAAAAAATTCTAGGCCCATAGGCATGCCAAAGCCATATGTAGAGCAGAATTCTATGTAAAAGCAGTTACTCAATCCCCATACATACGCAGGGAACTATATGCCACTCACAGCTTGCTATATGTTGGGATTAGAAGTCTTATACGTCAATGAGCTGCATTAAAAGACGTATAAACTGTCAGTCTTCCTGACATCTCCGTATTCCACAACATACAACGGTTACGCGAAAGCCAAGGCGGTGACAACGCTGACATCAACATCATCATTATACTTTATTACTTTACAGTGGAGCAGAGCCACGTGGCACTATGCATGGCCACTCATTTGGATTTGACGTATACGAAAGCCCGTGTATGTTGCAAATCTCTCTCTCCTCATAGGTCGGTGAACAATTGAGAATTCAAGGAGATCTTGCGCATTAATTGCACAGATTATGGCGTGCGTTTCAAAGTTCAGAACGACAACCATTATCATTAAAAGGATTTATTACTCCTCTTAACGGATGCCACGTGTCGTGTAATCCCTGATATACATCGGCATTCAGATATGCTTTATATGCCAAAGCTCCTGCACTCACTTACGCATATGGGCAAAAATTAGTGTGTTTACCTATTGCATGTTTACCTATTGCCGGCGCATATAATCGTTACAGTGCTAATGGCTATAAATACCACGGGACATGTGCTTCCCAAAGGATTGAAAGCTTAGATCTTGAGCCTACTTACAACCAAACTCTATTCTCCATTGTTCGTGAGTTAGAAACTTAGAAAATAATTTTATCATCGTCTCGAGTAGTCAATGGAACAAAGTGATCGTGTACAGATCGGATTTCCACCGCTATACTTCTCCAGATTTTATTTTCATTGCTTTTACTTAGAATTTCTTGTATAAGATTCTTTGTATTTTTTTTTAAATAATCTAGTCTTTGTAAGTAAAGTTAATAAAACTTTTGTTATGAAAAATAATTTCTTTGACACGTGATATTCTAGTGGCCCCGCGCGGTGACAAAAGTAGCATCAAAATTTTATTTTAGTACAAGTTCAAAAATATTAACCAAGAAGATGAGCATGATGGCATCCGGATATTTGAAAGTTTGTGTTTGCATTCAATATTAGGTTTATGCGAACAAAATAAACTTAATACTTAAGAGATGAAAGCACTGACGTTATTGAACTGGACTTTCAAGTTCTTACTATAGATGACACTACAGAAGTAGAAAAATAATGTTAATGAACTAGGCTTTCGAGTCGAGGTCGAATTCCACATAGTGGATACTCCAAAAATATAGATCATGTCATCTCAAAAACGTATTAGACACAATCCGATCACTCCAAAATAGAGGATGCATTCATTTTGTAGTATCGTCACTGTGTTTTTTCCAAGGCCGTGTAACATAGTAAAATGGTACCCGAGTGTTTTTCAGATCGGATTCGGGTCTCTTACATGAATCCGACCTCGAAACCGGACCCATCGACAGCCCTAGTCCTGCTGTATTTTCCAAATTCCAAAAATTGATGTAACCCATAAACACCATTAAACTAGTGCAAACGGAGTAATATCACCGTTACTACCATTAATATAATAACCATGGCAGTAAAAAAAAGATATCTTTAAGGTCTGCTTGGCAATTGTGGGAGTAGCGGTTATGTTATATTTTTAGAATACCGGTTATAAACGGTTATGAGGGATCCGATTTTAAGTGGTTTTAAGTAGAGATTTTTAAAACAATCAAATTCATGCTTGATAACGAACGATTCTGAATTTTTTTTTACAAAAATGAATGAAATAAAATAATAATAACCTCTCAAAACCTATTGATTTGGGATATTTATAAAGTCAATCAAAATTATATTACACCAATTTTGAAGAATTTTTGAGCTGAACAAAATCAATATTTAATAAAAATTACCAAATATATATTTTCATAAACGGTCGATTCAAAAATATTTTAAAACCGATGAAAATATCGTTACCAACCACACCCTTAGTCAATCAAATTCCGAAACAGTTAAAAAGCCAAAAGCGGGAAAAGAAGGCGTAAAAAATCTCTCCTCTCTCCAACAAATTAATCAAATTCCTTTTTATTCCTTTGTCACAAACCAAAGAAAGAAATGAATCCAAGCGAGTAGAGCCCATTTGTCCTCTGTTAACAGCATACATTTTGCATGCATAAGAAACAACACTGATAGCACCACCACCCCCACCTACAGCTACGACATGACTAAGAGTTGAGCCATTTATTAGCCATTCTTGCTCAATAACCTCTCTCTCGCTCTCTCCTCTCTCCTCTCTCTCTCCTCTCTCTTCTTAGTTCTTGATTCTGTTTTGAGAAAATAAGAGGACCCATGAAGTTTCTTTGGGTTCTTGTGGTGGTGGTGCTGGTCTTCGTGAGATGGGCTGATGGGTCTGACTGGAATGCCACTGAGCTACCCTCCCTGAGCTCTATGGCTGTCAGCAGTCCCTTGTTTGTGAGTCTCACTCTCATTCCCTATGCTGCTTCCAAAGGAGCTGGTATATAATCCTTCCACTGCCTATGCCTCATTTTCTTGTTTTGTTCTCATTTCATCTCATATATACTTTTGATTGTGTACAAATATACATCATGTTGTTGTGGCTGTTCTTATTATGGAAAGTTTGTGAATTTTCCCTTTTTGATCATGTGAAAGTTGAGGAAAATATGAGGAATTGAAGAAAATCGAAACAAGTTAATAATAAATTGCATGCTTATGTTTAGTTCTTCTTGTTGTTGTTCTTGAATTTCACTCCACGTTGGTGGGGGGAAAAGAAGTTGCCATAAAAAAAAATTATGTTAATATTGATCTCCATACAAAAGAAGTACTCGTTGGCGCTAATTACTCATTGGTACAGTGTGTATGGATGGAAGTTTACCTGGTTATCACCTTCATCGAGGTTTTGGATCGGGTGCGGAAAGTTGGCTTGTGCAATTAGAGGTTAGAAAAGGCGCTTGTAATTCATGATTATCATGAATACTTTTGTTCAGTTTTTATCTATATACGGCTATAATTAATTTCAGGGAGGAGGCTGGTGCAATAATATGAGGGCATGCATCTTTCGCAAGAAGACTCGTCGCGGTTCTTCCTATTACATGGAGAAGGAGATACAGTTCTCTGGAATATTGAGTGACAAACCCGAAGAGAATCCAGGTCCACTGAACTTTCTATTTTTCAAAATGAACATTCTGCCATCTATTTAGAAAATAGAAGGGTCATACATAACACATTCCTGCTATTCAACTTCGTACTCTTTATTTGCTGCAGACTTTTACAACTGGAACAGAGTTAAGGTTCGGTATTGCGATGGTGCATCGTTCACTGGTGAAGGCTATAACAGGGTAAGTACTTTTCTCCCCTTAAATTACAAGGTCTTAGGAAATGTACATACTAATTCAATCATACCATTCATCGCCATCTAGTTTACTATGAATAGTACTTGTCATGATCAAATCAAGGTTCGCACTGTCGGTATCGGAATCGGTATCTTCCTACGAGTACCAGGATCGACGGTATCGGCAATATCGACATTTTTAGATCGGAGTGTCGGATGTTTTGGTATCGGAAAGCAAATAATTATTAATAAATTATTAAAAATTTAGAATTATTTTTTTAGGCATTTAGGCATAATTTTAAGTATTTTTGTGTTGTTCCATAATAGTTTTGTAATTGAATGAAATAATAGTCACCATTGTTGATTGGTTTACCTACAATAAATAAATTTTCTTCATTTACATACTTTTACAACCTTATTATGCTTTTACATCCTTGTCGATTAGTCTTCTTCGTTGAATTTTCTTTGCCAAATTTAGTGGGAAATAGATCCTAAATGTCGGTATCGGATTGGAACATGCAAAACCGTTCCTTATCGGCAATATCGGATCAGTATCAACCGATACTGCAAACTATGGATCAAATCCTATATTTTTCATTTTACAATTCAGAAAATTTATAACCATTGTGAAAGGTGTTTCTTGTATTATTAACTGAAATTCAATTGGAGGCAATAGAAACCAGAAAAAATATTTTAATGATCAGAAATGTAGAGGACTAGCGAAATATAGTAATATTTCGCTAGTGGTAAAGAAGCCGATGCGATGACATAATATTTGATGACTTTCTAATTTAAAATCAAAGTGAAAAAGAAAAGTAGTACCGAGAAATTTATAGCCATAGAGGTTTATACAATGAAAATGCAAGCATTAGACAATAAAGGTCACATTAAATTTGTTGGACTAAAGTGATACTGGAGCTACAGACTGAAGATTGCACTAGTAAATGGGTTCAAGATTGCACTAATAAATGGGTGAAGAACACATACACAAGCAATTGATCCAATCAAAGAGAAGTATTTTTTTGCACCCCAAATACGATTCCTCTTGAATCAATTTCTATACCTACATCAAAGTGATAAAAAAAATTCTAATTGCAGGAAACCTAATATTAGTATAGATGAGAGAGGACCTCCAAATGCCAGATAGGAATTAGGACTGCAGTGGTCCCATATGGATGTAGGCGTGCGAATGGCTGAACTGTGTATTGTCATGTCTTGTGGTTCTTGTTTGTCTTTACTAGTCCCCTTACCAGGTTGTGGTCATTGGTATTGAGTTTGTTGTGCCGATTCAAGGATGGGGTTAACCCTAGGCCAATTTCGTTGTAGTATCATATTTAAGTTGATAAATCCAGGGGTAATCACTAACTATTCAACTAGATGCTGTCCAATAAAATCGCAATATTTTACCTCATATTGGTTTTTCTTTTTCTTTTTTTATATTGGATCTCAAAACAACTTATTATTTGTGGTGGAACACAAGATTGTGGCAGGTCCTGTCACAAGGATACTGACAGTCTATTAGTTTTTCGTAGGATCGATCAAAGTACCAGTCCCCCACATATTTTGCAATGCCCTGCATAGCAATGGAAGAAACACGAAAACAGAGATGAGAGAGTTGGTCAAGTTAAAAACATAAAGTTGAACTTCAAAATAATATGAGAAAGCGAATAACAAGAGTGAGCAAAATGCAATGAGTAAATATTGTTCCGAAGAAGTAAATATTAATGCAGAAATATTTACTTCTTCGGGAACAATGTCGCTTCTTCTAAAAATCTCGAGAAACAGAGCACTTTACTGTTCGCTTGGTTCTTTTGAGATCCCAAATATACTGGTCTTATTTCAATCTTTTACTATTCCTACCATTCTTGAGTTAAATTCACATATCTGCATTCTCCTGATTATACAATGAGTATTGCTGCTATGTTACTCACTTAAATCAGTAACTTATCGTAGCTCATATTCAGTTTTCCTTGTATTTTGCCTTGCCAAATATAGTTTGTGTATGAATGACATAGTTTTCTCTAAAAATTCTTTTTTTTTCCTGTGTAAAAAAAAAACAAGGAGAAAGAACTTCCCCTGCGTTTCAATGATTGCCTTATGATTGTAAAAGAAATATATCACTTTATTTCTAGGATGTTGGTATCTTTTTCCGCGGACAACGCATCTGGTCAGTTGCTATGGAAGATCTACTGTCAAAGGGAATGCGCTACGCAAACCAGGTAACATTTTCCTATTTTCCTAACTCATTACATCTTCGTTTTAGTTTGCATACTGACCATGAAAACATATATGCAGGCACTACTTTCCGGGTGCTCTGCTGGGGGTTTAGCAGCCATACAACACTGCGATGAATTCAGAGCATTATTTCCAGGAAGTACTAAAGTCAAGTGTCTTGCTGATGCTGGCCTGTTTCTTGACGCGTATGATTTTTATCCTGAGATTTTACATTTTGTCTTGTTCCGGAAGAAGTAAATATTAATGTATTGAGTTATCTTCTATGTTGCACGGACACAGAAAAATGGTGTCTTATCCATATCGTGTCCGTATTCGTGCAATATAGTTGACTATATTATACTCATCTGAAAATGTTTGTATCCCTATATGTATTGCTCCTTGTCAGTGTACCAATTTGTGCAACATAGGTTACCTTTCTGAATCACATGTATCAATATTTTACTAGTAAACATAAAGAACGTGTTCATGTTTTAATCTCTTCTTGCAACACTATTACTTCTCCAGATATGTGCTTTATTATCTCTCTTTATTTCTGTATGTAGTGTCGACGTTGGTGGTGGGCGGTCCCTGAGATCTTTCTTCGAAGGCGTAGTAACCTTACAGGTACGTTGAGACATGCTTCTGTAGCAATCTATTTAACCTTTATAAATGTAGCTTAAAGGCACAACTGTCGTGAATACAAAAGTTGTACTCGAGAGAGTGACTTTAAGATACCTTGCTTGCTTGCTTGTTTTATAGATGACTCATAAGTTTTATGCTCCCCTGGTTAATGTTTATTTGCTCTAATATCACTGTACTCACTTATGATAACTTCATTGATGCACAGGGCTCAGCAAGGAACTTGCCTAGTTCATGTACTTCCCGCATGGATGCAACTTCGGTACGCCTAATGTTGTAACCAGAATTTTGTCGACAACAAAGAAAGCATAAAGTAACTGGGTAGTTTATTTTATCTTTCTATGCTTATTACTTTTTTGCAGTGCTTCTTCCCCCAGAATGTGGTGCCAAATATTCAGACACCAACTTTTATTTTGAATGCAGCATATGATGTGTGGCAGGTATAGTCCTACCGCTAAAAATTTGTAAATGATAATATTGATACTGCATTGCCCAAGTCTGTATCGAATTTATAAGTATTACTAAACATAATACCTTTCCATGAAATTAAAATTTGCTCCTTATCCGTTTGTCCAAAAAGTGTCGTTAACCCATTTTCATGAAGGTATCATCAATCATGACAATATGTAAGCTCCTTCTCTAACAATCCCCCTCCTCTTCTCTATATTTCAGATCCAGCAAAGTTTAGCCCCTGGTCCTGCTGATCCTCATGGTTATTGGAAAGAATGTAAGTTCAACTACAGAAGCTGCAGCGCTGATCAAATCCAATTTTTGCAAGGTGAATGATTTCTCCCTTCTTCATTTTTCTTTAGTTTCATGGATTCATCGTTTCAGTATGTAACTTACACATGCATTTCCGTTTTTTTAATGTATTATTATTATTGACAGGATTCCGGAACCAGATGCTTAATTCTTTAAAAGGGTTCTCCATGTCCAAACAAAATGGTTTGTTTATCAATTCATGCTTCTCCCATTGCCAAACTGAGAGACAGGATACGTGGTATACAAATAATTCTCCCCTTATTGGTGGCAAGGTATGATTTAACTGATAAATTCTGAATCTAATTCAAGAGAACCTTAGTTTTGTAGTTCCAATTCTAGTAGGTAAAACTTCTGCTCTCCATGGTTGTTTGAGCTATCATCTTTTTATTGCAAAAAAGAGGGCAATGAGATCACAAGCGCCGTCTGGCTAGACCAAACACCAAATGCGTAGCCTTATGTAATTTCCCATACTAAAAAGAAAATTCCTCACTGCCTTGTAGATTATTATAAGGGCTAAACTAGATTTTATAACAGCATAGAGTTTAAGTCCTGACTTGTCCAGTTAGAAAATTTAGACCCTGAATTTTTATTATTTGTTTTATTTTTCTCGTTATACCCTCCCTATTCTATATAGAAATGTTTCATTGTCAAGCATGGGAGGGAGGGTATACTAGAAAAAATGAAACAAATAATAAAAGATCAGGATCTAAACTTTCTAATTGGACAAGTCTGTGCCTTAAACTCTAAGCTGGTATAAAATCCAGGGCCTAAACTCTAATTAGCCCTTATTATAATACGTAGCTATTTCAGTTACGAAACTATACTATCGCAAAGTGAACATCTAGAAGTCCAACAGGAATTACTAGAGCATTATTTCTCACAATTGTTACCCGCCTTTTCATATTATTTTGAAATTAAGTTCAACGTCATGTTTTTAACTTGACCAACTCCCTCATCTCTGTTTTCCATTTTCTTCCATTGCTATGCAGGGCATTGCAAAATCTGTGGGGGACTGGTACTTTGATCGATCCGAAGAAAAACTAATAGACTGTCAGTATCCTTGTGACAGTACGTGCCACAATCTCGTGTTCCGCCCCAAAGAATAAGTTGTTCATTATGTTCTTTCTCCATATACTACTGCTGTCTTCTTCCCAACTGAAACCATTTGAGGTAGCACATTCATTGATGGTATAAGAAAATAAAAGGGCTTGATCCAGCATCAGGGGAGCTCAAGATAGTATGAGCATATCGGTGCTCCAAAAACATAAGATGTATTGTGTTCATTGGGGGAAAAAAAAGGTTATAGAAATCTTGGATTACAGTAAAAAGATATATATATGTGAAGTGATTCTGTGTAAAGTCTCTACGATTTTAAATGTTTGCTTTTTGTTAAATGAGGAGAGAATGGAAATACTTGTGGTGTTTGATCTTGTAAGAGGGTCTACAGATGTTTTTCTTCTTGAACATATTGGTCGCACTGCTTAGCAATGGAAATAGCGTATCATCCACTGTTTCCCTATGGTCGAAAACACAGTTTCCCTGTATTATACAGTTTTCCTCCTTGACAATACGGTTTCCCTTTCAGTTTCTACCACTGCAAGTGTTGGACTGAAAATATTGCTTTCTGTGGAAAACTAAACTTTGTGTTGCCAAACACCTCTAACTCATATGATTAAGGCGGGAGGCACTCTCCCTGGCCGAGTGGGTTCCATTCCATGGGGGAGCAGTATTTTTCCACAAATTATTTTCCAAGTTAGGCAGTTCCATGTGGATTGTTGCGGGATTGGATGGGTGTTTGATCCCACAGGGGAGTGGTATTTTTCCACAATTTATTTAGTTATGGTATTTTTCCACAATTTATTTAGTTATGTAGTTCCATATGAATTGTTGCGGGGTTGGATGGGCGGTGTGTGTTGTTCGATCCCACGGAGGAGTGGTTCCCAAGTTAGGCAGTTCCATGTGGATTGTTGCGGAGTTGGATGGGTAGTGTTGTTTGATCCCACATGGAGTGTTTCCAAGCTAGACAGTTTTATGTGGATTGTTGCGGGGTTGGATGGGTGGTGTGCATGTGTTATTAAAAAGAGATTGTTGTGGGGTTGAATGGGTGGTGTGCGTGTGTGTTGTTCGATCTCCGGGGGAGCGGTGTTTTCCCACTATTTATTTTCCAAGTTAGACAGTTCCATGTGGATTGTTGGACGGGTGGTGTGCGTGTGTTATTAAAAAAATTGTTTACGTTAATACAGTTTTTAGATTTTCTAAGATTATCAACTCTGGTATCAATCAAACAGAGCAAAAAAGAAGTAACATGACTTCCTATGGAATCTTTTCTCATATTCTGTAACTTTGCCAATACAAAACCAATAAAACTGTTTGACACCAGTGTTGCAGCTCGTGTGATTGTATGAATCTAAAGTTCGTCACTTAGTCCCATTGAATGATTATGCAGATTATGTAAAGTAATCAGACATCTTGTACTCATCACTACTACATGATGCCTGTCTCTGTGCACTAGATTTCCTACTCTTCTCTTGGGGTCCTTCTCCAGCATTCAAGAGGGACTCAGGGAGAGAAAATTGCCTACAAGTTGTCGATGCATCTATTGTACATCCCTAATTAGAATCTTTAGAAGTTGGCATCGCCGAACCTCATGAAAACATACATGTACCAACAACTCCTATACAAAAATCTTCGGTAAAGATCGCAATCAAATTGAGTATGTATGTATGTATGTATGTCCTCAATCTCACGATCAAAAATTTAATTACAAAGAAAACTGACACCAGTATCAATCAGACCCCCCAAAATTCTTAACTAGTACACACTTGAAACTGGTCGAAGAAAAAAATGAACTCAAACTTAAGATTAAAGGAATATGAACAATATGTATGACTCCCCCACGTCCCTGGCTCAGAATTCAGTTACGGTCAGCCGCGGAGGCGAGCGCCACCGCCTGCACCCAAACCTTGAGCCTCGCCTTCACCTCCTTCGGGTCGTCGCCTACAAGAAAATCCAGTCAGCTATAAACGTAAATTGTAAGTAAAGATGTCAACAAAAAAGAAAAAGAAAAGTGGCCATGAATTTGAATATTTGATGGAGTTGGAGTCAAATCCATGGATTGGTTGGATCCTGGATTTAGATTTTAAAAGTGGATGATAATTACTATCCAAAGCTAAAATCAGAATTCGAAGGCTATTTCACATCCTCCTCTTCAATCCGAAATTGAGAGAAAGAAAGTTAGATTTGATTTTCCTTTTAATAATTTTATTGTTCTATTAGTATTTAATTTACACTCATCAACAATAATTAACTAATAACTTAATTAATAATTAATTAGTATTTTCTTCATATTTTATATATGAAATTTCTATGCTTAATTAATATAAATAAAATTTTAAGGTATTTAAATAATATAAATAAATAAATATTTTTAAATATATAATACTATTAGGTAATTATAAATTTTAAAATTAGTATGAACTATTTTATTAAATAAAAATAATAATAGTAAAAATAATTTTATGTTTTAATTTAATTAATTTTTTAAGTTATAATTAATTAATAAAATAATTTTGTTCATATTAATTATAGGTACTTAGTAATTATGATTACTATTTAACCATACTATTTTGTTAATTAGATAATTAGGTAATTAATATTTTATGATTATTAATTAATCATATATAATTAGGATCATAAGCATATCATAATATTAGATAATTAATATTTTTATAAAATTATAATATTTAATTAGTTAGCCATAATATTTTGTTAATATCAACTGTTTATATTATTATCTAAACATAATAATTGTTTTCTTGTAAATACATCCTACTATCCAAATACTGAATTTAATTGGATTATGTTCACTTCCAATTTCAACATTTTCGGTGTAGGTCATGTGACCTACAGCTCGGCCTTTGCTTTTAGAGACTAATTCCATCTTTACCAAACAACTTTTGGTCAAAATTTTGAAGCTATAAATTATGATTTTGACTAAAGTCTAAATCTGAATTTCCAAAAGCCAAATCTACATCTTGTTTATTTTTGTGGGCGCACAGCGAAAATAGACCAAGGAAAATCAGAGAACCCTACAGAGAAAGTTCACAATCACAATGACATGGATTTACGTGGTTCAGCCAAGATACCTACTTCCACAGACGAGGGTAATTCAATTCCACTATAAAGAAGAAAAGAATTATAATTGCTCTCAACACTTCTCTCCTTGCTCTCAAGAACTCTCTACAAAAAAAAATCTCTCAAAAATTTTTGTTTTGAACTTATTCAACCACTTTTTGCTCTCTTATGTCGAACTTATTTAACAATCATTAAACACAATTTGAGATGTCTAAGAAGAAACCTTTGGCCACTTTATATAGCATACAATATGTCTATATATGGAAATCCAACATTATGTAGCAATATGAATCCAATATTATTCTTCAAAGATATGGTCAAATCCAACATTATTAAAGGAGATTAAAACCCGTTCTCTTCATATTAACAACAGTAATTTATATACAAGGGTTTGGTTAAACTTTGCTAACAATAATTATGCTAAGGGATATTCACAATCAATCTATGATAACTAACTAACTATAATTAGGTAGGCTAACGCTAACAATAATTATGCTAAGAGATATTCACAATCAATCTATGATAACTAACTAACTATAATTAGGTAGGCTAACACTCCCCCGCAGTCGTAGCGGAAGATTTCTGTACGTTGAGACTGTCTCGAAAATCATCAAAGAGTATATGTGGAAGCCCTTTGGTAAAAATATCAGCAATTTGGTACCGAGATGGAATATGGAGTACTCGAACATGGCCTTGAGCAACTTTCTCGCGGACAAAATGTATATCCATTTCGATATGTTTAGTGCATTGATGTTGAACCGGATTGCCTGAGAGATAGATGGCACTAACATTATCGCAATAAACGATGGTAGCCTTATGAATCGAAAAATAAAGCTCAAGAAGCAAATTACGTAACCAACATGATTCAGAAACGACATTGGCGACTCCTCGGTACTCGGCTTTGGCGCTGGAACGAGAGAGAGTAGGTTGACGTTTGGAGGACCAAGATAGTAAGTTTTCGCCAAGAAAAACACAATAACCGGATGTCGAGCGTCGAGTGTCAGGGCAGCCACCCCAATCTGCATCGGTGTATGAAATGAGACTTGAAACTGATGATTTATAGAGTTGCAAGCCAAGGTCAAGTGTGCCTTTAATATACCGAAGCACCCGTTTTAAAGCGTGCATATGCACGACTTTAGGATTGTGCATGTGTAAGCATACTTGTTGAACTGCATAAGATATATCCGGCCGGGTGAATGTGAGATATTGTAATGCACCCGCTAAACTCCGATAATGAGTCGGATCGTCGAAGGGGGGATCCGAATCATGAGTGAGTTTGGTTTTTGTGTCAACAGGTGTATTAGAAGAATTGTATGTCGTCATTCCCGCCCTGTCGAGAATCTCCTCCGCGTATTTTGATTGACTCAGAAAGAGTCCGGAAGAATTTCGTGTAACTGCAATTCCCAAAAAATAGCTAAGAGGTCCCAAATCCTTTATAGCAAATTCTGAACCCAGAAGAGACATAATAGACGTACGTAAGGCTGTGGATGATATCGTCAAGATGATGTCATCAACATAAAGTAGAAGAAAGGCTAGGTCGGGTCCTTGGTTGTAAATGAACAGGGAGTGATCAGATTTGCTATGAACAAAACCAATGGTAGCGACAAACTCGGCAAACCGCTGATACCAAGCACGAGGTGCTTGTTTGAGACCGTAAAGCGACTCCTTCAATAGACATACGTAGTCAGGGTGTGTAGAATCCCGAAAACCCAGTGGTTGATGCATGTATACTATTTCGTTAAGGTGGCCATGCAGAAACTCATTTGTGACATCCAATTGGTGAATCGGCCAAGAATGACATAAGGCGATGCTAAGAACAGTACGAATAGTAGCGGACTTTACCACGGGGCTAAATGTTTTGTCACAATCTACGCCAACCTGCTGAGACCTGCCATCACCTACAAGTCGGGCTTTATGCCGCTCAAAAGAACCGTCAGAATTCTTTTTATGACAAAATATCCACATAGAACGAATGACATTCACATTAGAT
Source organism: Iris macrosiphon (assembly GCA_036927795.1). Classification (NCBI taxonomy): domain Eukaryota; kingdom Viridiplantae; phylum Streptophyta; class Magnoliopsida; order Asparagales; family Iridaceae; genus Iris; species Iris macrosiphon. The sequence goes on from JAYESA010000005.1 coordinate 278,758,743, forward strand.
GGGCGTGGAACTAAATCCCACGTATTATTTTTAAGAAGAGCATTAAATTCGTCGTTCATGGCGGATTTCCAATTTAGGTCGGACAAGGCAGCTTTTGGGTTGCGGGGAAGAGGTGATGGTGTGATTGAGGAAGAAAGCTTGAATTGGCATTTGGGACGATAAATCCCATGCATACTCCGAGTGATAATAGTACGAGTGGAATTTAGTGGTAGGGATGGATGGCTGGTTGTAGCAGACTGTTTGGGAGTGGACGGGCCAGAGGTATTTTGGAGGGGAGAAGTTTGGGCCGTTGGGAGCGGGCCAATGGAAAATGCCGGAGGCGGCTGGACGGGCTCAGTGGGTGGTTGCGGCCCAAAGACAGGGGCAATGGGCGTAGGAAATTCGAAATGGGGTTGAATATTTGGATGCAAAGAACTATCCAAAAATGAGTATGACGGATTTGTGGAAGGATTGGTCTTTGCAAATGGGAAACTAGTTTCGTCAAAAAGGACGTGTCGAGAGATGATAATTCGTTGGGAAGAAATATCATAACACTTGTATCCTCTATGATTTGATGGATATCCTAAGAAAACGCATGGAGTGGAACGAGCTTGAAGTTTGCTAATTGTTTGAGAGGGAAATAACGAAAAACAAAGACAGCCAAAAACTCGAAGGTGATCGTAGGAAGGGGCTCTAGAGTAGAGGATATTCGTGGGAGAATGGTTCTGAAGATTTTTGTGAGGAATTATATTGAGAAGATATGTGGCCATTTGCAAGGCGTGGTGCCAGAGAGCGGATGGGACTGAAGAGTGGACAAGAAGAGTTCGCATGATGTTATTAATAGCGCGAATTTTGCGTTCGGCTTTTCCATTTTGGGAAGAAGTATAGGGACAAGAGAAACGGAATTCAAGACCATTTTGTTGACAAAAAGATTTGAAGGCATTATTAGAAAATTCTGTCCCATTGTCACATTGGAATGTTTTTATGGGTTTGTGAAATTAGGTTTGTATAAATGTGCTAAAGGCCGAAAAAAGAGAAAAAATTTGCGATTTCTTGCCAATAGAAAAAGTCCACAAAAAATCACTATAGTTATCAAGAAAGAACACATAATACTTATGTCCTGCAGAGCTCAACACAGGGGATATCCACACATCACTATGCACTATATCAAAAGATGACAAAGTGCAAGCATTAGAAGAATAAAAAGGTAGTTTCACATGTATTCCAAAAACACAAGATTGACAAGTACTAGAATTGGATATGGGCTTACAATCAATAACCCTCTTATTCTTAAGGGAATGTAAAATAGAAACTCCTGGGTGTCCTAATCGATTGTGCCAAAGAGTAGGCGACAAAGCAGCAAATGTGGATGGCGAGGCAGTTTGTTGGCGTGTGTTGGTGTTGGTGATGGGGTAGAGGTCGCCAGTGCTATCATACCTCATGATTTGCCTCCCAGTCTGAATGTCCTTCACAGAAAATCCACAAGGATCAAATTCAATAGTCACATTATTATCAGTCGTGAAACGACGAACAGAAATAAGATTTTTAATAAGTTTCAGGGCATGAAACACATTTGTTAAACGAAGGGGTGGGAATGGCGTAGGAAGGTATTTCTGTCCATAACCATGAATTGGGATTTCTTGACCACTACCGACAATAATATTTTTATTTTTGCTCAAATTAAAATAAGCCGTAAGATTACCTCCATCGCTTGTCATATGAGAAGTGGCACCCATGTCCATGTACCAATTATTATCTGGAGGGTTTAAAGCCATCATTTGAAAAGCCTGTTCCAAATCCGGTGGTTGAAACTGTGTGGTGTGAGCCTGTGGTGGACGATGACCCAAGATTCTGGACTGCCTGGATGGTTGTGGAGGGCGTGACCACCCGCTAGTGGGATAAGGACACGGTGGAGGTGGAGTCCAAGTTTGATTCCACGGAGCAGCCCAAGGTGGGTAGTACTGCTAGCATTGATGCTGATTTGGCGGCCAAAAAGGAGGTGGCGGATGGTTGCGCGACCCGCCCCCGTTAGTCGATCCTCCATTATGATTCGATCCTCCACGACCTCGACCTTTCCCTTTACCACGATATGAGGTCTGATTTCGGGTTGAGGAATTGGCCGAACCTTTGTTTTGTTGATGTCGGTTTGAGTTCATTCCGGGCCCGGAGGTTGGAGGGAGGGCTTCGTCATTGGAGGGCTGGGCGACAAGAGCCTGCTGTGATGGTACGCGAGCAGTAACCTCCGCCTGGCGGGATTTGCGCGTCTCTTCCAAGAGCAAACGAGACCGGACGGCGTAAAATTCCGGCAAAGGATCCATTTGAGAAATAGTAGAAGCTACTGTGTCATAATTCTCATTTAATCCATTGATAAGGCGAAGAACTAACCAATGGTTGTCAACCGGAGCATCAACGTTTGTAAGTTGATCCGATAAGTCTTTGAGTTCCTGACAGTAAGAGGAGACGTCGGGAAAATCATCAAAAAAGGTGTTGGCAAACCTGGTTTCGAGAGTCGATGCACGCACGTGTTTGTTATCCAAAATAATGCTCGCAAGTCGATCCCACTGTGCCTTGGCGGTGGAATTAGGCTTCAAGATGGTGATGAGTAATTCAGAGGAGATCGTTTCGTACATCCAAGTTAGGACGATGGCATCGAGACGGGTCCAGAGATCCTTATCAAAGGCAGGATCTTTTTCTTTCTCCGATAATGGTTGTGACGGGATGATGTGCTCGTAGACGTTATAGGCACGACAATGAATTTGGAATAATTCAGCCCAAGAGGCGTAGTATCCTTTCTCTGATTCAAGACGAATTGGGATGGAGTTCTTGATGTTGGAGACGACAAGTGCTGGGTGGAATTTGTTGTTGGTGGATTCCATCATGGCAGCAGAATTGGTTGTTGGAGACGCCATGAAAAGAAGGAGCAGCAGAATGAGAAAAGGACGACAGAAGCGTTTGAGAAGGCTAGGAGTCGAGAAGCTCTGATACCATAAAGGAGATTAAAATCCGTTCTCTTCATATTAACAATTGAGATATATATACAAGAGTTTGGTTAAACTTTGCTAACAATAATTATGCTAAGAGATATTCACAATCAATCTATGATAACTAACTAACTATAATTAGGTAGGCTAACGCTAACAATAATTATGCTAAGATATATTCACAATCAATCTATGATAACTAACTAACTATAATTAGGTAGGCTAACAATTATGTAGGAATATGAATCCAATCTTATTCTTCAAAAATATGGTCAAAGGTCAAAGTCAATTTTCTTCAAAGATATGGTCAGATGGTCAAAGCCAATCTTCTTCAAAGATATGGTAAAATATATTAGTCAATCTCCTTCAAAGATATGGTCAATTATATTTTTCTTCATATCTTCACCTCGACAAGATTTTGCCACAAAATTGAGCCGACACACTTCTCCACCGCACAGCTTCACCAAATCAACCTGTAAACCCCCTCGACCAAAATTTAGGTCTACCTAGATTAGATAGAGAGACTAGGGTTAGTTTGGAGCCATTTAGAATTAAAACATAGTATTTTAGATTAATATACAAATTTTTGTATCACTCGGTGCACCTTACCGTTGTCTCGATATTTGGAGCGCTACACTAGCATTTGCATTCAAACAAATTTCACACACTTGTCCTAGACGTACCAACCTTCAATTCTGACCTTTCTGTAACTTATAAATACCCTCTCTTGTGCTTTATTTTAGTCGCACAATATTCGTTACAAATATCTATTTTTTAAAATCCAAATAAATCCAACTTTGCATCTTTGTCCGTTCCAATCAAAATTGGAGACACAACCTCGACCCATTTTGTGCAACCCAATTTATGACAATAATCTATTCCGAGTCTACTACGTCAATGACACTTGTGTCCCACCCAATTTTAATCCTATGCACTTCCAATTAATTAAAGAACACCATTGACACTAATTTTAATTAAATTGGTGTAATGACTCAACCTAACCCAAAACTAGACCCAACACTAACCCAAACCCGCACTCACACCCTCATGGTTCATAGAAAATACCACACACCAATTTAATCCACTATAACACACCAAACATGGTATTTTTTTCTCATCCAATTCTCCTTTATTTGTGCAATTTCTAAATTATTGGGGGCCTTTGTACAAATAAGCAACTAGGTGTCCACCTCCCATTGGAGCAAAACAATGAAGAAAGCCCTCCTTCATGCTTGACCGGTCACCCCTATTTTTTCTCCTATTTTTGTGTGTACAACACAACACTTTACACCTACATCAAATCCCAACCCTCCATTCAAATGTAACATCAATCCAACCACTCATTCCATCATTAAAATCCCTCCCCCATCCCTAAAAATAGGTATGTAGCCGGCCCTAATCCCCATGCTCTTCTTCTTCCTCTCTCTTTCATTAACTCTCTCTCTCTCTCCAAAAATTTTAGTCACCACCACCTCCCCATCAAAAAACCAAACCCTAACCTTCATCACCACCTCCTTCCTCCTCTTCTCCTCCCCTAGCAGCCTCCTCCTCCGACCATCATCAGCCGACCTCCTTCCTCTCCTCATGCCAACCACCCGAGCTTCTCCTCCTCCTCCACAACCACCATCAGCTACCTCCAACCCACCGACCACCTCCTGCTCACCCGACCTCCATAACCACCATCAACCACCACCCTCACTATCAACGACCACCCCACTGCTACCACCTTTTCTCCACCCGAACTTCTCCTCCTCCTCCTCCGACCGTCAACCCACAACTACCTCCTCCTCCATTAGCCTCCATCGCCACCATCAACCTCACCATCACCTCATCACCACTAGAGGAGAGCACTTCAGCTACGACACAGGGGGACTATAGAGATAATCGATATTATGGAGGAGATCATCACTCAGCGAAGTAGAGGCATCAAGTGGTTCTCCGAATCCCATATTAGATTGGCAACAACGATATGGCATGTGTGGAGAGAGCACAATAATTACATCATTAAGGGTTTATGTACAACTAGTGTGGGTCTGCTTCATAATATTGAGTATGATGTCAAGGTCATGGTGACTGTAGAAGCATAAAAAATATCTACCATGCACCAACAGTAATCAAAGGCCATGCACCGCAGTGATCAAGTCCCCTGCGCCATAATGATCAAGTATCATGCGTCAACCATTTCATAACTAGTATTCCCATGTGCCAGCAGTGCCTTGCGCCACTAAGTAACTAGTGTTTGTCTGCCATTGCAAGTTTTGAACGTTGAAATAACAAACAAAGAAGTAAAAAGAGATCCTAAACAAAAAATCTAAGTACAATATTTTAATCTGGGTAATGATGATGGAGCTTGAGTGTAATCGCATCTCCTTTACTCTGTTGACGGTTTGATAAGAGAATGAGGATACTTTCTTCTTTTCTCTCTCCTGAGCTTGTGTGCATGTATGTAGCTGGCCGGGGGACTGTAGGGTATGCTATCCTTGCTATTTATAGCCATCCTATTGATGGGCTATTGATGTCACATATGCGTCTGTTTGGTGGCCGCATAGGACTCCTTTAATAAAATATGGTTGTAACTGCGGTCGCATGTCACGGACAGGCTATCACGTGATCTTGGTTATAATATGTTGTTGAAGATATCTTGGGGTTATTGCGTGCGTGACTTGGTCAGCTGGATAAGTCATAAGTGTACCACCAACATCCCTTGGGTTGAACCCAGCTTGACCGCATCGGACTACGTCACTGTTTTTTCATTAGAGGAGAAGTTGGTCCCCAGTAGAGTCGTCATCTTGTCCATTATTGCAAGTTTTGAACGTTGAAATAACAAACAAATAAGTACAAAGAGATCATACACAAAAAATCTAAGTACAATATTTTGATCTGGGTAGTGACGATGGAGCTTGAGCACAGTTACGTCTCCTTTACTCTGTTGACGGTCTGATGAGGGAATGAGGATGCTCTATTCTCTTCTCTCTCCTGAGCTTGCGTGTACGTACATAGCTGGCCGGGGGGTATGCTACCCTTGCTATATAGCCATCCTGCTTATGGGCTATTGATGCCGCATATGCGTCTGTTTGGTGGCCACATATGACTCCTTCAACAGAATACGGTTGTAACTGCGATCGCATGCCACATACAGGTTGCCACGTGGTCTTGGTTATAATATGTTGTTGAAGAGATCTTGGGATTGCGTGCATGACTTGGTCAGCTGGACACATCGTCAGCACCGATTATGCGAGAAATTATCTTCGGTTGTAACAGAAAGGTCCTGCTAGTCGAGAGCCGCATAACGTCTTGGCCGCTTATCGTCATGGCCGCATATGTGCTCTCGTTTGGCCTTGGTCGTTTGGACACTCTGACCGTATGATGATGAGGCCATAAGGGTATATAGTCGCATGCAAGCTCTTGTCTGGCCTTGGTCGGATGGACACTCTGGCCGCATGATGACGATGCCACATGTGTATATAGCCACATGCAAGCTCTCGTCTAGCCTTGGTCGGATGGACACTTTGGCCGCATGATAACGAAGCTGAATGGGCATATAGCCGCATATGAATGGGCACGTGGCGTGGCACATCTGTCGAGGCCATCAATGAGTTGATGTGACCTTTTGTCTTTTTCTGAGTTATTGTCTTCATGAATCTTGAAGCGTCTCAGTATGACGAGTGATGTGTCAGAGTTTAACAGTCATTGAATGCTATGTCAGGGGGTTTTATGCGGCCTCTCTGCTTTGTGGTCGTTCAGGCCGCATAGAGTATACTATGAGGCTTTTGGATCTTCGGTTGATCAGCCGCATGTGGCTTCTCTGCGACTTGGTTGTTCAGGCCTAATGTGGCTTCTCTGTGGCTTGGTTGCTTTTTTAGGGGGCATGACCTCTTTGCAGCCTGTATGATTTTCATGCTTCTATAGGGTTCCCATGCACCAGCAGTGTCATGTGCCACTAAGTAACTAGTGTCCGCATGCACCACTACTCCCTCAAGCATTCCCATGCGCCAAGCTGAAGGATACTTCACAGATGCGTCGTTGTAGTTCCTGTTGTTATCTCCTCCATGATTCTGTTTAAAGTATTCTGAACTTAAAAACTTACAAAGTTTAAAAATTTTGAAGGAGATCTTGTAGAAGCATGAAAATCATGCAGGGCGCATAGAGCTCATGCCCCTTCAAAATAAAAGTAGGCTGCGGAGGAGCCACATAGAGCCCATGTGGTCCGAACAACCAAGGAGTTGGAAGCGGCATTAGAAGAATCCATGCAGCCTGGACAGCCACGAAGTAAGGGGCCGTATGGGATCCCCCTGACACGATATTTAATGTATGTCAGAAGTTTTGACACACCACTCATCACCCAGAGCGCTTCGAGAATCGTGAGAGAGGTGGTGACTCATAAAAAGATGGAAAGTCACATCAGTGCATTAATAACTTTATCAAATGTGCCATGCCACGTGTTCCCTCATATGCGGCTACGGCCCTATGCGGCCTCGTCATAATACAGCCAAAGTATCCATTCGACCAAGGCCAGACGAGAGATCGCATACGGCCACAATGCCATACGGCCGAAGTATCCATAAGACCAAGGCCAAAGGAGAGAACGTATGCGTCCATGACTCTATGCATCCATAACACCCATGCGTCTCTCAGCTTTGCAAGATCTTTCTGTTACAACCGAAAGGATCTTCACACAGTTAGTGCTGATTACGTGTCCAGCTGACCGAGTCACACATCCAACACAGTTAAGAACGACCCTGAGATCTTATCAACAACATATCCCAACCGAGATCACATGGCAACATGCCCGTGGTATGCGGCTACAGTTGCAACCGTATTCTGTTGAAGGAGCCCTATGAGGCCAACAAACAGAGGCATATGCGACACCTATAGCCCATCAGCATGATGGCTATAAATAGGAGGAACTTGGACGTTCCAAGGGTCCTCTTTTCAGAGACCATACTCCCCTCCCCCAACGAGCTACGTACGTGCACACAAGCTCAAGAAGGAGAAAAGAGCATCACCATTCCCTTGTTGGACCGTCAACGGAGTAAATGAGTCGTTGTAATACTCAATCTCCATCGTCACATTCTCCAGAACAAAAATATTGTACTTATATTTTCTGTCTAAGATTTTCTTGTACTTTTTGTTTGTTTTTAAACAAAAGTTTTCCAAACTTACACCGATGGCAAACAGTGACTAGTCGTTCTGAGTCCGGACACTAGTATATATCTTGGCAGTTATTAATATAATCACCTTTTTCAATATATATATATATATATATATATATATATATATATATATATATCCCCTACTTATGAATTCTTGTATGTTCCTGAGATAGCAACCATTGTATTGACTTGTTTGACGGTTCAAATTAGATCAATTTATTGCGAGAAATTGAATAGTTTAAGGATCTAATCTGGACCGTCAAAAAAGTCGATCCAATGGTTGCTATTTTGGAGAACATATGAAGATACATAAGTACGAAGATCCAGATCCCTCATCATATATATATATATATATATATATATATATATATATATATATATATATATGTATATGTATATGTATATGTATATATATATATATATATGCTAATTTTACTTGATATAGGCATCTGATTGAAATTAATACTTTATTCATGTCACGCCCTAGTCCCAAAATACGTAGGACTAGGAAGTACGTAATACGCCCAGCCGTATGTATATGAACTCCAATATATGGAAACCATATACACACGTACGCTGTTTATGAATATCCAATCCACCAGTGGTAATATACTGTCACAACAAGTCACATGCAATCTAGATCTCATCCACAGCACAATATAATTAGTAGGAATAAAGAGCTGAATAATAACTGAATATCAAAGATAGTATCAAGTCTGATAGTCGGGTGGTAACAAATCCACTACAAAACGACTATACTGAAGTAGCAAAAAGATCTCTAAACAGCGGTAATAAAATCACAGATACTCCGAGGGTAAGACCTCCTCAGTTTGGTAAGTAGCGTCAGGTCCAGGACCGTACTCCTGAGGATACTCTTGCTCGTCCATATCTGGAAAGGGACCAGGTCCTCAGAGGGACGTAACAAGATACATAATAACATGCCAATAAGTACTGAAATATAAATATCCAATGGGTCGCCTAACCGTCTAAGTAAATGCAAATTGAGAACAACTTTCCGCCAAGTGGGCTATCTGGCCAAATAATGGGATTGACATGATTCTCTCGGAGAATCAGGGGCCTAAAAGTATGTCGTCTTTTGAACGACAGAGGCCGCCAGTAGTATATAGTGGTCATCATCACCCGTTTCTCCGGTGGAGAATCCGGGCGTACAGGAGAAAAGTACAAAGGAGCCCAAACGCCTTACTTGTTGTTCTCCCCACCCCATACTCTAAGCATGTCATATTTATTACACGATCAACCTCTAATAACTGTCAGGTCTACTAGCATACAAAGTTCCTATCAGTAGTTATCCCTAATGCACGGCTCATACATACAGGCGGCCAACCCAATACGTAGTCCGGGATCTATATCAGACTCACAACTCGTGTAAAACTGTGTCACGGCCAATGAACCAAATAATGCTCCATAATACTGGGGTGGTCTCATAAACAAGGTCCAATGCAAATACATAAATAAAATAGAATCATGCATCATTTGGAATGTAAATAATAGTACTGTGGCAAGGTATACTTGCCGAGCAAAGTTTCGTATAGTGCCAGCGTCCACAATAGTGTTTAAGTTGAAGAAGTGAGGGTTTTGGGTTTGGGGTGTATTGTATGGATATATATAGAGAATAAGAGGCGGTGGAAAAACTTAGTGTTTAAGAAAACTAAAACTATTGGTGCTGCTGTTTTTTTTCTTTCTATTGGTTTTGTTTTCGGCTGGGGGTGTTTAGTAATTTTTAGTATTAAGGAGCGGTGAAATGAGAAGCTTACACGTGTGGGAAAGCAAGGCAAAAATTAGGTTTTGCTTCTGCTACTGATATTTTCTTCTCCTATTGGGTTGTGGTTTGGGTTTTACGCGCGGTGAAAGGAAGAGTTTACGCATGGGGTAAAATAAGCGGTGGTTTTGATACAACTGTTGCTGCGGTTTACGCGCGGAGGAGTATACGCGGTGTTGTGAGCGGTTTGCTATTGTCTGTTTATGCGGGGTGAGTTGCTGCTGCTGCTGCTGCTCTTTCTTTATTTTACGCGTGGAGAAATATACGCGGTGTGATGAGCTGTTACTGATTAACTCTTTACTTTTACGCGGGAAGGGTGGTTTAATGGTTTGCGGGTTTTGGATTTTGATCCAATAGGAAATTCTATTTTCTCTATTTAGCTCATAATTACTAATAATAAATTACAAAATTAATAATAATATAGAATACGATTTTCAGAATTAGGGTTCTTACATTTTACCCAACTTATAAAAATTTCGTCCTTGAAATTAAAACTAAGCCACGGTAGAAAGTCAAAATTTGTAAGAGATATAATTTAACAAGTAAATTTATACCTTGGTCAATGAATAGGTTCGGAAAACGTTGGCGTATGTCGTCCTCGCGCTCCCAAGTAGATTCTCCTGGCGCGCCATGCTTCCATGCTATGCGGACTAAGGAAATAGACTGGTTCCTCAATACTTTCTCTCTACGATCGAGAATTCCTATGGGTTGCTCTTGATATGACAAGCTGGGCCCAATGGTGATCTCCAAATGATCTAGAACATGACTGTTGTCTGCCACATATCACCTGAGTTATGACACATAAAATACATTATGTACTCCCTCAAGTGAAGGTGGTAGTGCAAGTCGATACGCTACTTCTCCCACTCTCTCTAGCACGTCAAATGATCTAATATACATTGGACTCAACTTGCCGCGCCCTCCGAATCGAATAGTGCCTCTGGTAGGTGATATCCTTAAAAAGACATGATCGTCCTCTTTGAACTCCAAGGGACGACGATGAAGATCTGCCTATTGTTTCTGTCTGTCTTGCGCTGCTCGCAAGTGTCCTTGTATCTTCTTAACTGTCTCAACAGTATTGACCACTAACTCTGGTGCCAGAATCTGGCGTTCTTCTATGTCACTCCAACATACAGGAGACCTACACTTTCTTCCATATAATGCTTCAAATGGGGCCATCTGGATGCTTGCCTGATAGCTATTATTGTAAGAAAACTCCATAAGGTGTAGGTGGTCCTCCCATGATCCTTCAAAGTCTAACATACAAGCTCTCAACATATCTTCTAATATCTGAATAGTATGTTCTGACTGCCCATCTGTTTGTGGGTGGTAAGATGTATTAAACTTCAGACGAGTTCCAGGACTTTCTTGCATGCTCCTCCAAAAGTGTGATGTAAAACGCGAATCCCTGTCTGATACAATGCTTACTGGTACGCCGTGAAATCTCATGATCTGTCTAATATATAAGTCAGCCAAAGCTTCTGTAGATTGGCCAACTCTAAAAGATAAGAAATGGGCTGACTTGGTGAGTCGGTCCACTATTACCCATACTGCATCTCTTCCACTTTGACTCTTGGGAAAACCCGTGATGAAGTCCATAGTGATGTGCTCCCAGTTTCTCTCTGGAATCAGAAGTGGTTGTAATAACCCTGATGTTCTCTGGTGCTCCTCCTTTACTTGCTGACATATTAAACATTTAGCTACAAAGTGAGCTATCTCTCTTTTCATTCCATGCCACCAAAAATGTTGTCTTAAGTCATGATATATTTTAGTGCCTCCAAGATGAATAGAATATATTGAACTATGAGCTTCTGTCATCAGTTCCTGTCGAATTTCTCCATTAGGAATATATAGACGATTACCACATCGTAATGTCCCGTCATCATGGATGTGCAATCCTGTTTGTTCTCCGGCCTCTGTCTTTTCTTTTAATCTTCTGAATCTGGCATCTGTAGGCAATGCTGCCTTGATTCTCTCTACTAGTGATGATTATATTTGTAAGTTGGCTAGCATTCCGTCTGCTCCAGGTAATATCACTTCAATGCCAAGACATTGTAAGTCTTTCAATAATTCTCTCTATGTCGTCAAGGAGTATACTGTTGGCTTCCGGCTTAATGCGTCTGCTACAACGTTAGCCTTGCCTAGATGATAATGTAGCTCTATCTCAAAATCTTTCATCAACTCGAGCCATCGACGTTGCCTCATATTTAACTCCTTCTGTGTGAAGACATACTTGAGACTTTTGTGGTTTGTATATATTTCTACTCGTTCCCCATATAAGTAATGTCTCCATAGCTTTAGAGCAAATACAACGGCTGCAATTTTCAAGTCATGAGTTGGATAATTCTTCTCACGTACTCGTAACTGCCTAGATGCATATGCAATAACCTTGCCATGCTGCATTAATACGCATCCCATTCCCTGATGCGTCACTGTAGATCACATAGCCTCATGATCCTGATGGAATAGTCAATATTGGTGCTGAAGTCAGTCGCTTCTTTAACTCCTCGAAAATGGCTTGACACTCGTTGGTCCATTTGAACTCTTGATCTTTGCAAGTCAACCGAGTTATAGGTGTTGTTATCCTTGAGAAGTTCTCCATGAACCATCGGTAATATCCCGCAAGTCCAAGGAAACTTCTCACTTCTGCTGCTGATTTAGGAACAGGCCATGTCTCGACTGTCGAGATCTTTTCTGGATCAACAGAAATACTATCTCCTGTAACAATATATCCAAGAAATGAGACTCTGTTCAAGAAGAACTCACATTTACTGAGCTTTGCATATAGCTTCTCCCTTCTCAAGGTTTTTAGAATAATCCGCAGGTGCTTCTCGTGCTCCTCGTGGCTCTTTGAATAGGCAAGTATATCATCTATGAAGACAACCACGAACTGGTCCAAATACTGATGGAAGACTCGATTCATTAAGTCCATAAAGATAGCTGGAGCATTGGTCAATCCAAATAGCATGACCAGAAACTCGTAGTGCCCATATCTTATCCGGAATGCGGTCTTCTGGATGTCCTCCTTCCGTACCGTCACCTGGTGATATCCCGATATCAAATCTATCTTTGAGAACATCTTGGATCCACTAAGCTGATCAAATAGGTCATCAATGCGTGGTAGTGGATATTTATTCTTCACTGTTACTGCATTTAATGCTCTATAGTCAATGCACATACATACTGACCCATTCTTCTTTGGTACAAACAACACTGGTGCTCCCCAGGGTGATGCACTTGGTCGGATGAAACCTTTCTCTTCTAGTTCTTTCAATTGTGTCTTCAGTTCATCTATCTCCTTCTTTGCCAGTCTATAAACATGTGATGCTATGGGTGCTGCTTCCGGTGTCAATTCAATTGAGAATTCTACGTCTCTATCTGGAGGTAGTCCTGGTAATTCTTCTGGAAAGACGTCTGGGAATTCTGAAATAATAGGATGATAGACAACATCGTTCATTGCTAGCTGCATACCATCAAGGATTTCTGTGGATCCTCGTGCAAACTCAAGTTCAGGCTGGCCTGGTACCTTGAAAAGAATGCTTCCTCCAAAGCAATCGAAGAAAGCATGGTACTTGCTTAGCCAGTCCATTCCGAGCACAATATCAAAAGTTGGCATAGGAAGGACTAAAAGTCGGGCGTACATCTCTCTGCCATGTATCACTATAGGACAAGATCTACAAATTCTACTAATAGGTACAACTCCTCCCCCGGTAAGAATTCTAACACAACTAGGTAAAGGTGTGGAGGTAATATTGTGTTTGGCAATAAAACTAGATGATATGAATGAGTGGGTGGCTCCCGTATCAAACAATGTCATAGCAGGAAAAGTAAAAGCAAGAATGATACCTGCTATAAAATCAATCTCCTGATTCATGTCATCCACTTCCATTACAAAAGCTTGTCCATTCCTATGTGGTTGTCCCTGTCTGGCCCTTGTGAATTGATCCTCTTGGGTAGGTAGCGGTGGTCCTCGCTGAAATTCCCCTGCTGCTGGAGGTCGAGGTGCTCCTGGTCTCACCATTTGTTGAGTTGGCTTGGGTGCTGGAAGTGCTAGCCTCTGTGTTGGCGGTGGAAGTGTCGATGCTTGTTGCATAGTGCAGTCTTTTAATATATGCTGTCCGGAACCACATCTCATACATTGTCCCAAACGGACCCGACAGTCCCTTGAGATGTGCCCGCGTCTCCCACAATAATTGCATTAGGGTTTCTCTGAGATCTGGTATGGTCCTGCTCTGTGTTGGTACTGCTGTCGCGGAGCTAAAGGACGTCTGATAGGTCCTCCTTGTTGTGTCCTTGTCAGTCCTAGTTGTGTCTTCAACTGACCTCCCTTTTCTTTGCTGATGGTTTCTTGCAATCTGGCTTCTGTTAGTAACTCGGCATAAGAGATCCGGGACTGGGAGCTAGTGTAGTATTGGAGCTCCTGAGTCAGTCCACGATGAAATTTCTTGGCCTTGGCCAAGTCATCTGGTATCAAGGCAGCGCCATATTTACTGAGACGACTAAACTCAACATCATACTTCTCTACTGTTTGGTTTCCCTACTCCAGGTAGAGAAACTGGTCCTACAATGCATCTCTGACGGTGTCCAGAAAGTACGTCCTCTCAAAGCACTCCAGGAATTGCTCCTATGTCTGGTAAGTACCCAGCTGGCGCTCCATGGATTCCCACCAGTGGTGAGCATTACCATCTAGAAGCGTCCTTACACCCGTCATCCATAGGTCTGTAAGTAGCTGTGATGCTTCTAATAACTTTCGAGTGTGGGTGATCCAGTTGGTAGTTTCTTCTGGGCTCTCAATGCCTTTGTACGGCCTTGGACCCATCTGTACAAAGTCTTTTACTGAACCAACTCTAACTCGAGGTACTGGAGCTAGTGTTTGAGCTGGCATAGTAGTCTTTACAGCCATCCTTTCAAGTGCTGCTAGGAACTCTTGTCTCTGTTCTGCTGCTAGTGTGGCGGCCTGTTGTTGCTGTTCCTTCATTATCATCTGGAAGAATTGAAACAGTTGAGCCTGACCATCCTGCGGTGTTGATGAGGCTGGGAGGTTCCCATTTGGTGGAACAGGAAAGTCAGATGGAACTGGATTGTGAATCTGTCCATCTGGTCCTGAAAGTCTAGGATTTGGTGAGGTCCCTTCTTGAGTCTGACCATTGACTCCAGGAGTTATGTCACCATTAGTGACAGTACATCCCTTCTGCATATCCATCTCTCTGCAGGTAATGTACACAACGTTTAGAAGAAGTACAGGAATCAAACAGAGATGTAAAATTTGTCGGCATAAAACATGGGTTCAGAAATATTCGCATAAAACAGAGATTTTAAACTGTCAGCATAAAGTAAGATTTTAGAGTTGCCTGCGTAAAGCAGAGATTCAATGAAGTCAGCGTAGAATAGAGCTTCAGAACTGTCTGAAAAAAAGTCTGCGTAAAAGTTTCCGTGTGTAAGGTCTTCGCGTAAAAGATCGGCTGCGTAAAAGATATGCTGCGTAAAATCTGTCTGTAAAGTCTTGCTATACTTTCTGCGTAAAGCTGCACGTAAAGTCTAGCATTCGTTTGCAGCGTAAAAAAAATTTCGAGGAAATTTTTATATTTTCTCGGGTGAATTTGTCAGTCAAATCAGTGATCCTAACATCTGACAAAAAGTACTGCACGATGATCGAGAGGACGACTGTGATGATGATTTTGCACAGAGACCCAAGTTGTCATTTAGCGATATATTTAATACAAAGTCATTTATACGCTTCGATGAGGAAGAAAGGATTAAGGCTTCTGAATACGCTATCTATAGGAATGAGTTTTACGCTCAAGATAAAACAAAATCAGACGCTAAGTAAAAAGCTATTTCTGCATAGGGCTCGAGGTATATCTCTGCATTTAATGCACGATATTTGGTTCTTAATTGGTCATGATTGGGAAAACTAAAACTAGGAGTGTGGTAATACGCTCTCTTCACCATCCTTATATTTTACGCCTAATCAATCTATTTACGCTAGTTTCAGGAACCATCAAGTTTACGCTGGGCAGTTACCTATGTGACTTGTATAACGTATTGTACGCAGATTTAGGAAGACTAAGGGAACGTGGTTGACAGTTGTTTAGTACTGCAGCATAAAATTGGCAATCTTCTACATAGTTTGGCCTTTACGTCAACAAGATAGTCATTTGGCTTTTACGCCAACTTAGGGTAAACGGTTTTTGGCGTAAACTAAATATAGGATGGTGGGAAAGAAGAATGAGGTTTCTGTCAAGTATGGATGAGATCCTTATACTCTATCCTATTCGCAGGCTTGTTTGGTACAGTTACGTAACCAAGACAATATATTTCAGGATCTGCATGGGCCACCACCAAAAACATGTCACGCCCCAGCCCCAAAATACGTAGGACTAGGAGTACGTAACACGCCCAGCCGTATGTATATGAACTCTAATATATGGAAACCATATACACACGTACGTTGTTTATGAATATCCAATCCACCAGTGGTAATATACTGTCACAACAAGTCACATGCAATCTAGATCTTATCCACAGCATATTATAATTAGTAGGAATAAAGAGCTGAATAATAACTGAATATCAAAGATAGTATCAAGTCTGATAGTCGGGTGGTAACAAATCCACTACAAAATGACTATACTGAAGTAGCAAAAAGATCTCTAAACAACGGTAATAAAATCACAGATACTCTGAGGGTAAGACCTCCTCAGTCTGGTAAGTAGCGTCAGGTCCAGGACCGTACTCCTGAGGATACTCCTGCTCGTCCATATCTGGAAAGGGACCAGGTCCTCAGAGGGACGTAACAAGATACATAATAACATGCCAATAAGTACTGAAATATAAACATCTAATGGGTCACCTAACCGTCTAAGTGAATGCAAATTGAGAACAACTTTCCACCAAGTGGGCTATCTGGCCAAATAATGGGATTGGCATAATTCTCTCGGAGAATTAGGGGCCTAAAAGCATGTCGTATTTTGAACGACAGAGGCTGCCAGTAGTATATAGTGGTCATCATCACCCGTTTCTCCGGTGGAGAATCCGGGCGTACAGGAGAAAAAGTGCAAAGGAGCCCAAACGCCTTACTTGTTGTTCTCCCCACCCCATGCTCTAAGCATGTCATATTTATGATATGATCAACCTCTAATAACTGCCAGGTCTACTAGCATACAAAGTTTCTATCAGCAGTTATCCCTAACGCACGGCTCATACATATAAGCGGCCAACCCAATACGTAGTCCAGGATCTATATGAGACTCACAACTCGTGTAAAACTGTGTCACGGCCAATTAACCAAATAATGTTCCATAATACTGGGGTGGTCTCATAAATAAGGTCCAATGCAAATACATAAATAAAATAGAATCATGCATCATTTGGAATATAAATAATAGTACTGTGGCAAGGTATACTTGCCGAGCAAAGTTTCGTATAGTGCCAGCGTCCACAATAGTGTTTAAGTTGAAGAAGTGAGGGTTTTGGGTTTGGGGTGTATTGTATGGATATATATAGAGAATAAGAGGCGGTGGGGAAACTTAGTGTTTAAGAAAACTAAAACTATTGGTGCTGCTGTTTTCTTTCTTTCTATTAGTTTTGTTTTCGGCTGGGGGTGTTTAGTAATTTTTAGTATTAAGGAGCGGTGAAATGAGAAGCTTACACGTGTGGGAAAGCAAGGCAAAAATTGGGTTTTGCTTCTGCTGCTGATATTTTCTTCTCCTATTGGGTTGTGGTTTGGGTTTTACGCGTGGTGAAAGGAAGAGTTTACGTGTGGGGTAAAATAAGCGGTGGTTTTGATACAGTTGTTGCTGCGATTTACGCGCGGAGGAGTATACGCGGTGTGATGAGCGGTTTGCTGTTGTCTGTTTACGCGGGATAAGCTGCTGCTGCTATTTCCTTATTTTACGCATGGGAAAATATACGCGGTGTGATGAGATGCTACTGATTAACTCTTTACTTTTACACGGAAGGGTGGTTTAATAGTTTGCGAATTTTGGGTTTTGATCCAATAGGAAATTCTATTTTCTCTATTTAGCTCATAATTACTAATAACAAATTACAAAATTAATAATAATATAGAATACGATTTTCAGAATTAGGTTTCTTACAATTCGCGTGGGAACAATTTGTTGATTAAAAAAATATATATATACTGCTAATCAATTTTGAAGACCATGTCTCAGGTGTATGCAACCACCCTATGTCACACCCCGATTCCGTGGAATCGATAGTCGTCCCCCGGACGTGACCGCCGTACGGGCTTAGGTTGCACACCGCATAAGGCTAAGTATTTTAGTTTCGCATAGCGAGCACATATTTAGAGTACGCAGATAAATTGAAACACAGATTTGAAGCATGGAAAAGTTCTCTTTTATAGATAATATGAACATCTATTACAAACTCTTGAACTGAGTCATAAGGTGCCTCTCGGGCTTACAACAGTGTTGACACAAAATAAGATAGCAGTCCTGTACATTACATCCCTACTAAACTTCAAAATGTAAGACCTCCTGGTGGAATGATAGCCTTTCCACGGAGCTGCATTCTTGCTTGGGTTCTAGCTCCTGTGTTCAAAATACTTCAAAAGGTGGCACGAAATCAAGGCGTGCCTACAGCTGGACTAGATTGGGGGATTGACTTCTGCTCCTCGCTCGGATCTCCTTAGTACGAAAAACCTGTTTCAACGAGGGTCAGTACATCAAAACATACTGGTGAAGGCAAGCTAACCCAACTATACCAATCAATACGCTGTTTATATGAAGCATACATATTATTTGTGGTCTTTCTATCTTGCCTTTGTTCATTTTACAACAAGCAATAGATATAGAAATCAATGAAATAACCTGGCACCGTTCGGTGATATTTACCTGTCCGTCTGAACCACCTGCACAATACTTACCATGCCTTCCCTGCCACGAAGATACAAGTTAGTTTGCAACAGGTTTAAATATACGAGGGTATCACTGGCTTTTGCAAAAATGGACGAGTATAGTCGTTGACAAGGATAGCATACAAACCAGGATTTATGAATGGCTGCAAACTATCCCGTCCAAATAGTTGAGACTATGGTGAAGTTCCTTCCGGATCGGATCGGTGCCAGTGCCCTAGCGACCGTCCGCAGGAACCATTGACCTTGTGCACAAGTTGTTCGTGATCAACGGTATTTATATTGAGTTATCCATTGATGCATTTGAGGCAATAAGCATTTTGAGACAAGTAGCATGATATGATCCATTTTGCATAGTCTCCCTGATCAATTGCTGCATGACAAGGAGTGTTCTATATATAGCATATTTTATAGAAGAAGTAAACATTCTAACTTGTATGCATGCATATGATAAACATTCTAAACGAACAAGTATGCAAGTAAGTAACCGTTTACAAGTTTCATTTGACAAGTATAATGATCCAAGTTTATCCCTTTTTATCTTGATATCTTTGAGTTATTACTTGGTATCGTTTGATCGGGGCAAGCAAGAATACAAGATTTTAGATGTGAAGACTGGAAGAAGGGCCATTGAATCGAATATAAGCCACTCACTTAGTTTGTTGGAAGGAAGAAGGAAGAAGGAAAGAGATACTTTAAGACTCTGCTCTAGCGTCGCCTACTGTTCGTTCACCTGTATTACCACGAACAGCTGATCAATAACTCTTCCACTCTTTCTATTATCGGAATTGAAGTGTAGTTCAACAAACAAAAATAATGAAATCTATCAAAACTGTTCAAGAAAAACTCAAGCAAATCCGAAAACCAACTCAAGGCACAAAAGCAACAAGCGACAGCGAAAACTAGGCAACAAAAGATGCAGCGGAGAGGTCCCTCCTGACTCTGCCGCTAAGTCGATCCCGGGGGCACGGTCCACTGAATATGGGAATCGATTCCGAAGAAGCAAATCCATAAAAAGGATGGATTCTTGTTTCAATCTATCCCGATCGAACGATACCGTCTTGTATTTCTTAGCCGCGTTGTCACGCCCCAGTCCCAAAAATACGTAGGACTATGACACGTAAGCATGCCAGCCGCATGGATATGGTAACTCCAATATATGGAAACCAAACCCATACGTACGCTATAATATGAATATCAAATCCACAGTGGTATAACATATGTCACAAGTCACAGGGTATAATCTAAATCTCATCCACAAAAATTAAATATAAATAAATAACCAATATCTATGAACTAGATCTAGACACAAAGTATCTGGAGATAATAGTTGGATGGAAATAAATCCACTACCAACTGGAATATAAGGACAAATACAATATGAGGACAACACAACAAACATAATATAAGATTACCAGTTAACAATCACGGGCTCGAAGAGAAGACATCTTCGAAACACATGTAACCATCCGAATCTGTGCTCCTGCAAATACTTAATAACAGATACACCTGGAAGGGGCCAGGTCCTCAGAGGGACGTAACAAGATACATAAAATACATGCCATTAAAGTACCGAAATAAATATCCAATGGGGTCGCCTAACCATCTAAGTGAATGCAGTTAAGAACAATTTTTTCCACAAGTGAGCTATCTGGCTGAAAACTGGGATTTGGCATGGTTCTTTATTGGAGATCCAGGGGCCTACAAAGGCACGTCGTCTTTCGAACGCCGGAGGCCCGCCTGATAATAATATAATATATAGTGGTCATCACCACCCGTATCTCCAGCGGAGAATTCGGGCGCACAATAGAAAAAGTGCAAAGGAGCTCAAATGTGGTACTTGTTGTTCTCCCCACCCATGCTCTAAGCATGTCACATCCATGACACAATTTGGTTCATAGCCTAACCTTAGTACCCTAGCCCAATCCTGCAACCAAACAAGGACAAGGATGGGACCACCGTACTACAATAGGCTATGTTCCTAGACCTCTAATAACTGCTAAGTCTACTAGCATGCAAAGTTTCTAACAGCAGTTATTCCTAACGCATGGCCCACACGTACAGGAGGCCAAACCCTGCACGTCAGTCCGTGATCTATATGAGACTCACAACTCGTGTAACAACTGTGTCACGGCCAATGAACCTAAAGATTCTACATGATAATGGGGTAGTCTCATAAACAAGGTCAATGTAAATACATAAATAAAACATACCGCGACGGCACCGTCGCGCGTATTTTTATATAACAGTTAAAATATATGAACTAAAGACAGAAAATAAAGATGAATGCAACATATGAAATATAAATAACAGTACAATGGCAAGGTATACTTGCCTGGCAAGAAGCTGCAAAATATAACGTCTAGATGTCCAATACACAGGACCAGAAGCTATAGTCTCAGAACAAATGTCTCCGGATGCTGAAATAGATATCACCAACGTTTCCAGAATAAGCAAAATAGCTAAAAAGCACTTCCCTTTCGTCCAATTTGGACACAGGGGCAAAATCGTAATTTTGGGTCAAAGTGGGGTCCATGTGTGGCCCACTTCGTACCGAAAAATGTGTCAGAACCAATGGTCTCCAAATTCCTCTAACTTAGTGTCAACAAGTCCAGAACGATGATACGAACCCAACGGAACTTCCAGAATTGGATTCCGATGAGCCGATCACAAAATCGCCCGTCAAGTGGAGACGTAGGGCCCACGATAAGCAATTTTGGTCAACGTTCTCAGAATTGAACCAAACTTGGGTCACAGGACAAGCGTATTGCTACGAGTCCGATGGCGTATGTTTCGTTTCGATCCGACGTGTATACACAAAGTTACAATATGTTCTAAAATAGGCGGATATAGGGCGTTGTCGGCGGATACGCGTTGATTCCGGTGTGCACGCACATCCAAATCAACTTCTGCAAAATCTCGCACATCCGTATCAATGGCACGCACCTTTTGGTGAAGATCGCGTGCGACCAAGTCATCCCGTTTGGCGGGTGTACTCAGTTCCAGGGGAAAATTGGGTGTTATTTTTCCTTTTTTTGGATCGCAGTTTGCGATCGCCACAGGACGCGACGCACCGAGCGGGTTGCACGGACATCGAGAGGGTTACACAGCCTACTCGTCACAACTGACAGAACAAAAAATAGAGCAACGAGGAGAGAGAACGGGTTACCTGAACGGGGCTACGTGGAAACCATGATTTCCCGTGTCCGCGAGTCGTCTTGACACGACACGACACAGTGTCTGAGCTGTGTCCGGTTGCTGGGTGCTGCTGTGGGAGACTCGTCGTGGCTGCTCAGGCGGAGCGGGGCTGGAAGGTCGAGTCAGGGCGGCCGGTGCTAGGGTAGGGGAGACGGGTGGTGGAGTTGGCCGGGGGTGATCGGAGCGGGGAAATTAGGGTTCAAGGCGGCGATGATCGCGGGCTGTGGGGGTTCTGGTCGAGGCGGAGGAAGACGAGGGAGGAGGAGGTGGGGAGGGGTCTGCTCGACGGGGACGACGGGAGGGGGTCGTGGCTGAGCGGGGTGGAGGAGACGGCGAGGGGCTCGGGGAGGTTCTGCGGGGCTGGAGGGTGATGGTGGTGGAGCGGGGAGAGGGTCGAGATCGGGGACGACGACTGAGGGGGTTAGGGCTCAGGCGGCCGGGCAGAGGCGGGGGAGGAAGAGGGGAAGGTTAGGGTTCAGGCGGTAGTCGACGGGGGGGGATCGTCGGGGACGATGACGGATCGAGGGGAGGAGAAGATCGAGAGGGAAAGCGCTGGCAGGAGGCTAGGGTTTCGTCGACGGTGGAGCGGGAAGGCGGAGCTAGGGTTCAGGCGCGGAGGAGATAGGAGAGATTAGGTTTCCGGCGACGGAGTGAGGTGATCGAGGGGTTAAATAGGCCGCCGGAACAGTATTGTCGGTAGGATTAGGAATAGGGTTACGGGTCCGGGTTTCGGGTCCGGGTCGGGTTCACATCGGATCCGACCCGACCCGTTAAGAGATGGGTTTGGTTTGGTTCGGTTTACAGCGGTTCGGTTTGGTTTATTTTCAAATAAACCGGGTTCAATTCAGGGTTTAATTTGGTTTAAATATAAACTAGTTTTAGGGCTTTAAAAAAATATTTTCGGGGTCCAATAAATTCCCGAAAAATTATCCTATGTCTAGTTTTTCATTTTACACCAGAAAATAATATTTCTATAATATTTTAATATTAATTAACATCATTTAAAAATTATTTAATCATAAAATACCTTAGTTTTAATTCTAAAAAATTACAGAAAATTGTGTAAAAATTGTTTTTTTAAAAATTCTTGAAAAATCAGGGGGTTTACAATCTACCCAACTTATAAAAATTTTATCCTCGAAATTAAAATTATGTCATGGTAGAAAGTCAAGGATGGTATAAGATTTGCATTGTTTAAAATGCAAGGCCAGGTTTAAAGGAGTGGGCGATGTTGCGCGTTGCACATCCCAAAAAATCATGGGAAAATCTGCATGAGCGAAAAATAGGTTTCTTCATGTGTCATGTCCAATAGTGTGGACACCTAAATGCTCTTTTGCATAAAAGCGTCCAACAATTAAAAAATTGCACAAATATGAGAATTGGATGATGGGCACGTCTACGATAAGGGTATAGAATTTGTAGGAAGGCAGTGACTAGTGAAGTGCTCTAATTATCGAAGCAATGGTAAGGTGCGCTAAGTAATACCATATTGTAAAACTAAATAAAAATACTGTGTTCTATTTCTAAGTGGATTCGAGCTAGCCTCAGTTTCACTATCTAAGCCAAGTAGGTCTAATTCTTGGGTGAGGGGGTTTCACAATCCAGCCAACTTAGAACAATCTCGTCTTCAAAATTAAAATAGGCATAATTTGTTAATCCTTCATGTATATAAGGCAAGTCAATTGCAATCTCCTTGCGATAATTAAAATCCTAATCATATCCATCGCAATCACTTCAAGGTTAAGATGATCACTGTTCCAATCAAAATTCAACCTATGGTTATCTCTTCTCACTTTCTCAAATTACCCACAGGCAAATTTAAATTAAATTCATATAACATCTTTAAGATTTAAATACGCATATAAATTTGCCTCACGATCTCCAACTATTATCACTTCCTCTAGAAGTAATTCGAGTCCAATATTCTTCTTTATTTTTACTTATAAATTTTTGTATTCTTTAACTTTTTAAATTCCATTCACATCCTCAATATTTCAAATAGGTAGTCCAACAATCAAATTTTAATTCTTAATTTAAATCATCAAATTGAAAAATAATTTAAATGCAGTCCACCAATGTTCAAGTCTGAAATTCTATATTTATCCTCCAAATTCAAGTTGATGCTTTTACCTTCAATACTCAAAAATTTAAATTATGTACTTAAGGTATAAATAATGGGTCCTCAGTATCAAGATTTTAAAATTCATTAATCTTCATCATCTTAGTCATTCTTCTCAAATTCTTAAAATTAAAATGGCTTGAACCTCTCCCAATCTAATCTTACTCGATCATAATCTACAAGAAATTCCTCTTGAGTTGACAATGCAACTTCTACCCAACTTAGAATTTATCCATTTATCACATAAGGCTATACGTTTAAGAAAGATATTCCTCAAATTATTTAATCATGTCATTCAATCCTCGAAACTTTAACGCTGATTATATCACATATGATATGTCCTTAATTATGAAAGAATAATCCTCAAGTATGTGATCGGCCTATGGGGTATATCTAGTACTCTCTGTGTATCAAACTTATACCAAGCACGAGGTTTCGTCTTTCCGAAATAAGGAAAGACGAAGATCAATAATAAAGAGTTCAAGGGAGGGTAATAGAATAGAAGTATCGGGATCAAGGCATTTAAATAATTCAAATAGGAATTGTCAAAGCAGTTGTGGATTGAAATCCTATTTTGGTAATCCTTTGTTCGCATGCTAGTATTAGTACAGTTATGTAACCGATACGATATGTCAGACATGTCTAGGGCAAGTATATTCGTCTACTAATCAATACATATCTCAATCCACGTAAAGTAGTATTATGAAGGGCGAATCAAGCGCACTAAGGTTAGCTAGACCTTAATACAATGATTCTGAAATGTATTAGTGTACGCGTCCAATAATACATATATCGTGAACAAGCTTGATAAAAGAATGAGCTTGCAAAACTAGGTTGTAACAACAGTATAAGTCAAGGTAGTACAACAATATAAGTAAGATAGATGATGATGAAAGGAGGTACAAATTAAATCAAGTTCACAAAAACAAAAACAAAATAAGCAACAATAATAAAAACTCTACAATCTCTACAGTTATCATACAACCTCCTTGTCTAAGTCAGTAGTCGACCAAATAGGACATGGACCTCTAAATTTTATCGTCTGGATAAACACTGTCGTCTTATGCTAGCATACAATTAATGTCATTCAGTTATACTTCAATAATAGGTCAAAAGACGATGTGATACTAGAGTGTGAGGTATACTACATAACTTATAACAATTGAACTACTATTGCAATGGTCTTAAGGATACCGTAGAAGCTCTTGTTAAGGTCTACGAGAAGGGGTCTTGGTACTTATTAGGGTATCTTCCTATATTACATAGGTCATGGTCGTCTTAAGCCTTACTCTTAAGAATAGAAGAGTTACTGGCCGTTAAGGGAAAAGGGTGTCACGACCCGCACCCGAAAAATCGGACATGAGTCGTGGGTACGTCCAGCCTACGCCGCAGCATCGGCGGTAGAACGTTGTCTAGGTCAACTATCTAGAACAATCTCACGCAATCAATATATAAACCTGTCAAGATCTCAACTCCAAACGGAGGAGCAATATCATAATGATAATCAAGTACTCAATCACGAATCTAAGCACGATAAGATAACAAAGAAGACTAACCACTCAAAAGTCTAACCAACAACTACTACAACAACCACAACATCAATAATAATAATACATCATCCAAAATAATATACAAATAAGGTCTCAATCCAAACCTGGAGACAAATCCGGTGCTAAAAGCTAATAAAAATAACAACAAGGTCTCAGTGATCCCGACTACCAACCCGAAAATTATCCCTAAACTAGAGGGTCCCTGTCTGCACCATCGACAGGCTCAGGTCCATAAAACGTCGGACACCACTCCTCCGGATACTCTAAAAAATATGTCCAGTCAGAACTGGAGCAAGTACATCTCTAACAGCAGTTCCATTTAAATAATAAAAACTATAAAATAGTTATAGCAAGTAGCAAGAAGAATGAAGCAAGTATGGAGCAAAAAATATATAAATTACTGGTACATAAAGGTAAAGATACAGGAATATCAGAAACAAGATAGTAGTAACTGCAAGATACAGGAAATCTAAGCTAAGATCAAGTCCGTGCACATGAACGTGTAGTGAGTCCAGCATGAAAAACATGTAGT